>JACXGI010002140.1:0-10783 GCA_016801175.1 Esox masquinongy
TACAGATCGCACAGTAAGGAACATCGTGCAAAGATCGTATTTATGAAAGCTCTTGTTTATCTGCAGGGAGTGTTGACAAGCTACGGGTTGATGAGCAGATGCAGCCTGTTGTGGGGGGGGGGGGTGCTGAGGGCTTGGTCCTGCTGTAACACGCTTGGCATGACAGTCTTCTCTTTGTAAAGACTGTTTTGATACATCTCTTCTCCTCTCTCAGCCCAGACGAGCCCCTCCACAGTACACGCTAATGACAAGTTGTCTTTTTCTTAAGGAAACCGATTTCATGCAAGCCAGACTATAACCACAAAATTATAGACTGGCAGCAGGGAATATTTTCACTTACAAAACAAAACGCGTAGGATCCAGATTTTGGTGAAGGGCCCTCACGATACAGTATTATATGATATTTATATGATATACGTTGGGCTGTGACGAATGTGGCATCTCTGGTCATTATTATTTACCATGGAAATGAGAACTGTTATTTTAATAATAATTATTTTTTGCTGAAAGAGGTTTCAAAGCATGAAATGCATAAAATACTTCTTTAAAATGTGCTACAAAACTGATGAAAACAACACAGCTTTGGTGACATTATTGTCTCACAAACTGTTTAAAGCTTTACTCCTGCCATTTTGCTCATAAAAGGATATCCATCTTCAACCACCTCTTGTAAAAGTATAAACATGTTATTGGGTACACAGTCATCTACTATACTGAAACATTACGTTTTATCTCCCTTCTCCTAACATAAATGTTGATATGACATTTTGGCAGCCCTATTATCATGTCACTTAGGTGCCAATATGATATGTATTGAAAATGCAGTATGTAACAACATTTGTCACCTTTCTATGTACTAGATTAAATACTGAATATTTTTTATATTATTCAAATATTGCCCACTAGACGTCTGCTGCAGATGTACGAGACAGAGACAGTGAACTACTTGTCATTGACATGAAAGTGCTGAAAAACATGGCAGACATTTTAAAAAGTTTTTACTGACATGTGTGTGTTTGTGACTTATGTGTGTCACTGGTTCAAATCCCCAATCCGACAAGGTGAAACATCTGTCATTGTGTACTTAACGCGTAACCCTAATTGTTCAAGTAAGTTGCTCTGGATAAGAGCGTCTGGCTAATCACTTAAATGTTTTTTTAAATGCGTGTGCGTGTGTGTGTACGGGTCTGGACGTTTATGCTTGCATGTCCACTGCAATTAGTTCACTGGAAGTCAAACGTCTTTGTGCTGAGGCTTGGATTTCCTCTCCTCACATCTACACTGATTGCCCTTAACTAAACTGCATAATTGCTCCACTCCCAAATCCCTTAAAGCAGTAAAGTTGCTCTCACCACAACAGACATTTTGTGGGACTTATTGAATCGTTTCATGTTTCATGTGAAAAAAGGTGTGTAATTAATTCAGAAATGTGATACTCCATGAACTAGGATAGCAAATGAGAAATGGAATTAATCCATCATGAGGACTTTATACACCTCCAGTATATGAGATGCTTACCCATGGCATGTTTACTTCAATACCTCAGCTCAAATTGAATAAGAGGTTGCAATGTGTTGAGCTTTTCACTATAGCGCTATCTGGGGTCTTTTATAACAGCCAAGGAGCATGATCAAACACGTACTGTACAACATTTCAGACCACAGCTCCTCTAGATTAACAGCCTTCTCCTAAACCTCAATCCTGCAGTAGAGGTAAACTAGAACACATTGCTTGGTATGTAGAAAGGGTCACCGGCAATCACCTGTCCTCCTTAGCGGTCCTACATGACTCCAGGTCTAGGAAGCGTGCAGGTCAGGTTATCACTGACCCCACCCGCTCTGGTCCCCCATAATTCTGAAAATGATCCACTGGCCTGTGGAGGGCAGATGGGCATGACAGGTCAGTCAAGACCAAAAATCCTATTACCCATTCCGGTCTGACCAGCTGCCCCAGAGACCAATAAGACTTACCAAATCAAGACAACAAACTGTTAAAAACAAATGTAGCTTATCTCCCTAGGACATACTCACCGCTCATATGCTCACCACTATGTGCATGTCAACTTTACATTGATTCTGGGTATGCTGTTACAATCTGTTGCCTACCACTAACAGCACCGCAACTCCGGGTGAGACTCGAGCTGTGTGTACCAATAAGGGTGATTCCTTTTCTAAAGCACCTGTGACAGACATGAAATTGCTTCTATTATCTCCCCAACTCAGTAAGCTGTGTGAGAACTAAAGCTGTGGTGAAAATATTCAAAGTGGGCCAACACTTCCTTGATATAGACGTGTGACTTTGCCCCAGGTTATTGTCACTGTGTGAGCATTGTGTGTGTGTGTGTGTGTGTGTGTGTGTGTGTGTGTGTGTGTGTGTGTGTGTGTGTACCTGACCCGACTTTGAGATAACAGCCGTGCATTCATCGCCCTTGGCTGCTAGTGTCTGGTGACTTTCACCATCAGTGCTCACAGTAGTCTCTAATATACATACACACACTGCTCAGAGAAGAGGGGAGGACAGGACAAGCCAATGAAAAGTCATACAGAGTGAGCCCTGTATCTCAGCCTGCCCAATCAACACCCAAGACCTTAGGGTAACAGATGACCTGGCTAAATAATGCAGTTGTGTGTGTGTGTGTGTGTGTGTGTGTGTGTGTGTGTGTGTGTGTGTCAGTCTATCGGTTTCTATGCAATCCCATGATCTTTCGGGAAAAATCGACAGATAAATTGATTCAGCCATCACGTGAAAATAAAGATACGGGAGCCTGACTCTGACCTGGCAGAATGTCACCAGCTGCAACATGGGAAGTACCGTGTGATTCCTATTTCAGTCAACTTCAATATGAAAGACGTCTGGCTGTGCTACGCTGACGCCGCAGCCTCGATTTCATTTGCCGTCTGTCTTTGGCTGCCCCATCATCCATAAATCCATCCACTTACACGAACGTCAGACAAGAGAAAGCACTGTGGCAGGTAACCTGGACCTGAAGCTCCGTGTGACACTGAGAACACCGAAGCTATATAACAAGAAATGGATGTGATGCGGAACAATGAAATACAAGGATTCATTACACTGTGATGCAGACACTGTCTTAACATCACAAAAGTTGAGGGAATCTGTACAAAAACAAACCGATTCAATTTGTTAATGCCTATATTTTTGATATTTGATCCACTAATTGGTTACCTTTGCCTTGGTTATGCGTTATGGAAACAGGGTTGCCACAATTTTGCAAAGAGACCTGTTCTTAGGACTTGTTATATCACCTCAACAAAAGACATCCGCTAATACATTTGGGAAGCATTTTTAACAGCGTCTTTATTGTTCACAGTGCCTTTATGCCTAACACGTTACTATGTGGGACCGCTTGCACATTTTACCAGTAATCTCAATTCAGTGAGTTCCAAAAAAGGAAATATCAAAAGCACGTAGACTGAGGCCAGTTCCTATTCTCTCACATGGGGGCCAGACTTAGTCAGATAGTAAGAAATGGAAAGGGCGACACAGAAAATTTTATCTCAGAAGTTCCAACAGCCATCTGGAATCCCATGTGGGCCTCACCATGCTAGCTACCATGACTACTGGTATATAGCAGGTTTGATTTATTTCACATTCCCCTGATCCCTCTCAGCCCCAAGCATCCATAAGCTGACGAGAATTACAGAGAACACTTTAAGTTACAGTTTCAGACAGTAGCCAATAAGCTATTGTGGCTATTTATGCATAATTAAGGCTTAGAAGCGTGCCTTGTTAAATGATGTAAATGTCAAGGATGTAGTCAAGGATGATGTGTTTCATGTTAACGTGTTCACCAAATTCATCGGGGGAAAAAAAGAGATTTTATTGAAAATATTAGAAAAGAAAAAACCTGAACTTCAGAGAGGCAACTAATTTATGTCTTCCTTGTACATTCAGAAAATCTGACAGCTGGCTTAGGTACCTCTAGGCCTGGGGTCGTCAACACCTACCTGTTGATAGTTGTTTGATCAGGATTGGTATGTTCCCAAAAGTTAAGAGGACTCCTGCGGTACTCAGTAAAAAAATAAGGGGATTTTTGTAGCTTTAACAAACGCTTTTAAGCTAATTACCTACATTTTCACTTTTGAATTGCAGTACCATTTAACACAACTTGGGCTTGTGTTATACTTTTGGTCAACCAGCTTTAAAAAGCTGTGAAAATAATGTTTTTGATATTTCAAAGATATTTCATAGAAATTTGAATAGCACAATAATTCCTTTCACTATTCAGTGAGTTTTCTCACTAGGTGTTTAGTCTGAACTATATGTTTGTGTGGGAACACAAATTCAAAAGAAAGATTACCATGTGTTTTGGAGGGTTACAAATCCATTCCTAGCTATTTAAATCACATCATTTCACTTATCGAAAGATGCTCATAGTAGACTCTAAGAACCCTGGGTAACATCGAGGGACCTACAGGCCTCTTTGCCACAATCAAAGTTGAAGTGTATGAGTCAACTGTCAGAAAGAGATCACACAAACTTGCCTTACATGAGAGATCAGGAAGTAAGAAGCCTCTGGTCTAAAAAGAAAAAGACTATCAAGACTCAACTGACATTTGCCAGACAACACCTGGGTAAAGAACAAAACTACTGGAACAATGTGCTCTGGACAGATGAGTCAAAGGAGGAGTTGTTTGGACACAATGCCAGACACCATTTGTGGTTAAAACAAAATATTGCTGTTAAACTGAAGAACCTCATACCAACTGTAAAGCATGGAGGCAGTTGCATTCTGGTTTGGGGCTGCTTTGCTGCTGCAGGGCCTGGCCAACTTGCCACCATTGAGTCAACCATGAATTCCATATTGTACCACATTATTATACAGGAGAATGTGAGGCCATCTGTCAAAAAGCTAAAGCTGAACTGAACATGGATACATGGACAACAGGACAATAACTCACAGGCAAACTACAACAGGCTTGTGTCTTACACAGAAAATGACCTTAATTTTACATATAGCTTATTTGATGTATAATTCAGGGATGGGTTTGAGTAGACTCAATTATTGTCATCACTTAACACTAACTTTTCACTTTTTTCACTCCAAAAAAGCTTTAGACTTTGTTAATCACCTGTAAACCTGCTCAGTCGTCTGTTACTGTTCGAAAGTGCCAGATTTAAATTGATTTACACTCTAAAATAGATTGCATTACTATCTATTTTTTGTAAATATGCTACATTTTGAGCACTAAATTGCTAGAAATTCACATTACAAGTTTTATATTTTGAAATGTGTTTTGGAATACTGACAGTTCAAACAGTGTTTACATGTGACCAAATTGGATTTGTCTGCATTCAGGCGGTGAGGTTCATGCTAACATAGATGCTTAGAGGTCAATGGAATTCCACCCAAACATGTCATGGCAACGCACTGGGGAAAGATGCCATGGGGGAAAGCTTATGAATCTCCACATTGCCCCAGGGCAAAATTTGCATTTAGTATATTTGTATGTGTATTTTACAATTAAGCAGAAAAAACAGTGTATTATCAAAATCTAACTGAAATAATTACTTTGTGGGCCTGTTATAATGAATCAATCATGAAGCATTTAACAAATATTCACTTTGTTAGATCAGATGAGTTTCTACAGTAGACGTGACAGAGCTTTTGACTGTGCCAACGACAGCGTCATTCTTGTATTCCCCATGGTCTGCATGGTAGTTGTCATATTTATAAGACTCCACGGATGGTCTTGTTTGTCGACAAGTGAAGACATTGAACAACATGTTGCAATGGGACTGACGGAAAAAAAACTTTGGGAAAAATAAACCGGACTCTGTATGGCGGTTCAGACAGTTAGCAGATAAGTGCCTCATTTAGTACCACATGTGATTTAGAATGTGCCTTAACGTATCTGGTTTCATGAGGCGTTTGCCTGTTCAGACTGCAGGAAACAAATCTGATTGGAATCGGATACGGGGTAAAACTCGGATTTGAATCACTTCAAACTGCTAGTGTGAACAAAGCTTTAGTCACAGACTCACATCCCTGTGAATGGCACAGTGTGGGTGATGAATCAACAGGGGATTTCACACTCTAATTATATACGTACAAAGACGCCATACAGAGACTGTAAAATGACTGTCATTAAATTGAATGTACACTCTTAATCAAATGAGTTATATTCCTGACTTCAAAGTGAGTTCTAATTTCCAATTAAGAAAACAGGAGGTGGATAAACGGGTATCGCTTTTGGTGTGTCAGCCCAGACACATAAACATCTGCATAAATTAAGAGCGAGCCTATAAAAGGAGAGTTCATAGTCTGGGGTAGTAATTCATTCACGCTTTGAGAGTTTTCTTTTTTTAAATGGCTCTTTGTGGAGCAGTAAGAGAGAAAGTGAGAGAGTCTGCCAGAGTGAGAAGAGAGAGAAATAAAGCTCTAGAGAGCAGGAGAGAGGCCCACAGGGGTAGGATAAGCTCTGTCTAACCTTGATAAATACTTAATCGCTCCTCATTTTGTTCCTTCATACTGACGAATGAAGTAACAAGTTAAACAACAGGAATGGCATTCAAAATATTCACTCCCAGGTCCCTTTAAAATGCAAGTTACCATGGAGCTGTGGGTGACTCTACTCAACAACAACCTGCAGAGAGAGAGCATACCCTTCCCAGGTGCCAGAGCTAGCCTTTCTATATAACACTTTTCATTAATACTCAGCAGAAGTGGCCTAATGACTTGTATGACGAAGTTGGATGAGGCTGAACCTCTCCTCCATGAAAGAAGACAGTATAGGGCAAATGATTGGATAGTTAAACAAATCATACATTCTAAGCTAAAGGACTATTTAAAACATAAATAATCTACTTAAAGAACCCAGCAGATGAAAAGTTTTCAAGTGACGGAGTTAACAGCAAGAAAATTTTTTTACCAAACCATGCTCTTCAAGGAAATGTGTTTTTGTGAAAAATATCAGCGGAATTTGTTAGGTGTTTTGCTGTAGTTGTACAGTTTGTTTAAGTTTCCAGTAATCCGTCAGCATTTCTCTGTAACCTTGGAATTACCCAAGACAAAGAGATATAGAGACAGAGAAGGAAAGACATTTTCACAATTATGTCGGAGTGCGAACATACACCTTAAAATGTGCTACATTTTACCTTTCCTAATATCCAAGGGTGATTGAGATGGAAGAAAATCTCAATTAGCCTACTGTTACTATTTGGCTTTGTGTAGCTAAATATATCTTATATAGACTACCTAATGTACCCTATGAAAAACAAAATCTCAATAGTGGGAACTGATGAGGGGCTGGTCAAGTTACAGCAAGCAAAATTTCTCAATTCCAGCTCATAATACCCTCACAGCATATCTACCGGTACATGTCAATGTGAAATGAAACCCAGTGATGATTATGATAGGTAAAATGAGGCATATCTTCTGTCTCGTTTATTCCCTTTCTCATAGCGTGAAAAGGCCCTATGAAAAACAAGACAGGCATTTTGGCTGCAGTCCGGAGATCTCTATTCCTAGCACTGCACCAGAGTCATCAACCACAGCAGCATTTACCCAGGCCCAGATTCACACACACACGCACACGCAGGCACGCACACACTCACGCACGCACGCACGCACGCAGACACGCACACCTGCCCACCTGGCAGGGAGAGGTTACAACATTGTAATGTCAAAACAGTACATCTATACATGTGTTTCACGATACAGATGTTTTAATCTCTATTATAACCCTGGTAACAAACATGAATACACGTGATTGCATTTCACTTAGGAGACTTTCACCATTATCACTGTTGTCGACGCCAAGAGACTAAAAGGTGAGTTAGTGGTTATTCTTACTACTACTTCTACAGTGAGACCCTACAGAACCTCGTGACATGCTACTCAGTGTTAAAATGGAACCTAAATTAGTGTGTGAAGGAGAAGAACCAGAGCCCGCCACCGGTTAGAGAATCCTACGAAGGAAAGCAAAGAGGCCAGTCAGACTGGTGTTCATTCCGTCCCTTTGCATGGAGAGGGGGGAGAGTTAGACCACCACCAGGCCAGAACGAGTAGCTTAACATGAGTGAAGGGGGATGGAGGACGACGACGACGGGGGGGCGGGGGGGGGTTCCCGGGACGGGAGAACGGATCCACTGTGGGGCCACCGCCACCCCAATTAGGGGCCTTCCTACCTGACTGATGCGCTGCCTGTCCCTGGCATGAGACCACCGAGCCTGGTGTGGCCCCGTAAACTCTGGTCGTCAACGCTGCTGGTTTCGATCCCCCCGGAATCAAGCCGGGCCGGCCCCGGCTAGGCCGAGCCACCCTATCCCAGCCGCCGTGGGGCCGGGGCGCTGAGCCCGCAATGCGTTGCTTCATCTCGGACGACAGCAGACGGCCTTTGTGCATCCACTCCTGCATCTTGTTGACGGTGACACCGTGGGGCTTGGCGGGGCCGCTCCGGTCCTGGGCCCATCCGTTGTTCTCTCTATCCCGCTTCATGTTACCGCCCTGCTGGGTGTCCACATTGTCTGACGAACCAGTAAGGCTATTCACTGAGCCACTACTCCCGTTCAACTTGCCACAGTCGCCAGTGTCTTGGAGTAGGTCGTCGCTGCTTGTGCAACCGTCGTAGCTGACCTGTTTCTCAAACGGGTCAGAAGCTACAACAGCCTTCAGCCTATCTGCAACATCTTTACAAGCCACAACAACTTCAAGGTTTTGAAAACCATGGGCTTGAATACTGGGCTGACTCGGATATTTGATAGTTCCATCGCTAGTAGAACGCAGTAGGGGGGGCCTTACCCCACTTGCAGAGAGGTTCACAAGACTCTTGCTAATTAAGGTATTTATGAGACAAGGTTCACGGTTTTTACTTAACAGACACAACCGGAGTGAATCTGTGTCAGACACCTGTTGGGTACTATGGTCTTCAGACGACCAAGCGTCACTGTCCAAGAGCTTGATGGATGATCGCGAGCACACACTGTCCCGAGAGTGACTGGAGGAGCTCGTCTGATCTACATATCCGTTAAAACTGACCTGACCATCAAAACGAATATCATGCATGGCGTTTATGAGCAGGTAATATGCCTCTTTCAACCGGCTTTGTAGTCTGTCAGTCTCCTGCGCACTATCGCTGACGACTCGTTCTTTTGGAACATCTATTCCAGACGCTACGCCTTGTACTGTATCAGAACTTATTCTGTCATTTGGACATACTGACTCCGACACATAACATGGGAGAATTTCGTTGTCATAATAATCGTCGTCCTCGCTATCTATTGAGTGGTGTCGGAGTTCTTCCTCTCTATCGCATATGAAATGGGAGGCCACGTTTACGTCACAGATCTCCAATTCCGTGGGGAAGAATGTGGGGCTCTGAAAATGTGTCACCCTAATGTTTTCACCCGTGAATTCAGACGAGCTCCCGTAACTCTCGATGTTTCTAATCACAATGTTTTCCTCCGTGTAACTACCGGTCGGATGCTGCGCACAAGGGATACCCTGCGGACACGTTTGCGTGGTGCCATTTGTTTCCGATATTTGGTTATGGATAGCATGTAAGTTTGCCTTGCCTTTCAAATCATGTGTAGACATATGTTCGTTCTCTGCCTTGAAGTTGTACACAGTTTGATAGCAGGGGTGTGCCTGCCGGTCACTGAGTCGAGTCTTTAGATCTTTGTCAAAGCAGTTATTTGTCCCATTACTCTTTGAGGCAGGAGACTGGCCATCTGTCAGTTTAACTACCTCTGTATCAACAACATCAGGCTGTCTGTGATATATAACGTGATTACAAGGGCTACTGCTCCCGAACCCTATTGAATCCCCTGAGCTATACTGTCGCGGAATCGGGACAAAGTACGGTCTCCCCATCTGTCCTTGTCCTGAGACATAGCCCGGCACTTGTTTATTGATTCTGGACATCTCGTCTCTATCATTCTCCGCGTACTGCGTTGCTCTTTGAAGAGAGACCCCCAAGAGTTCCTCATTAACTAGACCCCTAAATCCTGAGCCACCACTGCCCAGATTGTCCCCTGGCCCTCGGCTAATGTGCATGGCAGCTGGACCCTCGTACTGCTCGGGAAACGCACTAGTCTCAAACACTCCTCCCGTATTCTGCTCCCGAACTACCCTATTTTCTACAACCACGTTTACATATCTCTCATTACCTTTCATGATATTGTCTGCCACACAATCCAACTCTGTGAACATAACTACTTGATGAGTTTGGCCGTCTGGGTTTTGAGAAACTTTTTCTTTACCTTCTCTGTCCCCATTTGCTGCAGCGCCGTATCCACCAGCCGGCGTCCCTTTCCCTTTGGATTTCTTTCCCCGAAGTTTTGCTAGTAAAGTCCTCCGCAGAGGATCAGCCATTCCTTCCTTATAACCCGGTGTTCCTCCAGTTTCAGCCCACGCTCTCCGATTGTTAAATACTTACTCTGAGTACCCTTTCTGTGGACAAAACACGGCGAGAGTACGGAGCCCTCTCCATTCTCCTCTGTCACCACAGTCCCTCTCTCTGGCTATAGCTAGTTAGCTTGTTAGCTCACTTGCTCAACTACACCTCTCTCTCTTCGCTTTCTCTCTCTGCACTCGGCTCTCGTGCTCCCCCTTCTCTCTGGTGCTACTTGCAGTTCAAATATTTGGAATATTTTCAGGCAGGGGTGATAGCAGCGTATTTCCCAAACTCCTGCACAATCTGTGAGTTCAAAATCTGTAACTTTTTATAGTAGACATCGAGTTTTGACAACCTGAAGTAACAGATGACGGCAGATAAGTAAATCAGAAGCAATAAACACATTATGCGAAGTATAATACACT
>JACXGI010002140.1:10883-52514 GCA_016801175.1 Esox masquinongy
CTCTCTCTCTCTCTCTCTCTCTCTCTCTCTCTCTCTCTCTCTCTCTCTCTCTCTCTCTCTCTATATATATATATATATATATATATATATATATATATATACACACTGTGTAGGCCTATGTAAATACAGAGTTACTGCAATTGTTTATCACAAATCTCAACATCTTTCCCTGATATAACCTAACTTGTCGGTGCAAGTCTTCCGGGGAGATATAGAGTGCAGCATGAGTGAACTAAATAACTTTTATGTATGGCTGCACAACAAATTCACAAAATGCTCGATATTTATTTTAATGAAGTGAACATGACATTACAACCAAAAGAAAACTACCAGGTTAGTTTATAATTTCTACAAAGTGTTGCCAAGTGTATCAGCCTTCATTTCAGGCTAAAACACTTGATTTCTTAGGGATAACTATCAGTTCTGAATTTCTCTGTGTTTTCATAGAAAATAACAAAAATTTATGCTTCGTACTGCACTGATATAATGTCATTACAGAAATGATTCCCTTTTGGATTACCTGGAATAAATCATGGGACAAAAAGGGTTACAGGGATTTCTCTATATTAGTCAAAATCCTTCATAGTTCTCCGAAACCCAACCGCATCCAGCTCTGATGTATCTGACAGTCCAAGACAATTAGTAAGCAGCCTTTACTGTTCTGAAGCATTTAAGCAGAGAGACATATGTTTCCCTCCTCTGCAAAGATTTAGAACAACAAGCGTTGTTTTTCGTCCTGAAAGAGGATGTATCATCATCCAACACTCCCAACATATCAAAATATAATCGTAAACCATTTTGATGTGACCAATCTTGAGGTTGAACCTTTATCTGAAGTGGATCTTGACTGATCCATTCACTGACCCCTTATGCCTCTCTCCCCGCGGTTCGGTCTATTCCACGCAAACACCATATACAGACAGAGGATCAAGGCCCATCTGTAGTATATCCTGGCCTCTATTCATTAGGAGAATAATACAAGAATAAAACATGTCTGCATTGATTTAGTGCATTTATTGTGTAGAGGAGCCCCATCCCCACCCCCCCTAAGTAAAATGCTGTGATAAGCATCTGTTATTGCTTTGGAGCCATGTCGACCTGACGCCTGTGCGTGCCTCACTGACAGATTAGACCCTATCTGGGCAGCTATTTGCAGGTCAAAGCCTGCAGGCAGCCGTAGACAGGAGCGATAGAGGGACAGGGAGATGGGGTAAAGGGAGGGAGGGGAGAGAAACAGAGAGGAAGAGAGTAGGAGGCAAAGACTGGGAGACAGAAGGGAAGGAAAAGGGGAAGGAAAAAGAGATGGAGAGGGAAACAAAGAGACTGAAATAGATTAAAATAATTATAAGGAGAGTTGTGATTTTACTCTAGATTCTGTATTACTCTGTATCTTACTATGCCATTTTGTATGTAAAAAAACAGCTAGTTGTAAAACCAAGTGCAACATGGAAAATAGGAGCCATTTGCTGGTTAATGTGATCATGTTGTTATTGCCATAGCCAGGTATATGATAACATTGATCCTAATTAAAGGCATAGGAATTTGTAAAAAATATACAGTATATGGTGATTTAGGGTGGTCCAGTGGTCTAAGCAGATATGTCCGGTGGACATGCACTGTTACTGCATGGGTTTGAATCTGACCAACAGCTCTTTCAGCTAAAACTCTCTATCTTCCCAAGCAAATGAATGGCAGAAAAAAACAGTATACTTACAGTTAAACCCAAATGTATTCATACCCATGCCAAATTCTGAGCCATAGTGAATTTTTATTTGACCAATAGGTTTCTTCTGGCTGGAAATGACATAAGTGACAAAACACGGTAAGACATTGTGCTGGAGATACAAATGAATAATGTAACTATTTCTGTTTTTTTCACATTTTTACGAAAAATGCCATGTCCAACATTATGCATACCCCTTGAAATTGTTGCAAATTTTGGAGAAAATGCAAGTTTCTATACCATTTAAGATGGTCTTGTACTTTCCACCATTCTAATCACCTATAAATTGAGAACAGCTGAACAGCAGTAGTTCTCTAGTCAGTTACTAGTGAACTGCAAGTCATGGCTAAAAACAGAAATAGTTACGTTATTCATTTGTATCTCCAGTACAATGTCTTACCGTGTTTTGTCACTTGTTTATGTCATTTCCAGCCAGAAGAAACCTATTGGTCAAATAAAAATTCACTATGGCTCAAAATTTGGCATGGGTATGAATAATTTTGGGCTTAACTGTATAGGCTACACATTTACACTAATATAAAAGGTTACCTACCTAAATAACCATCAACAATCCCAGCGAAGAGCAGTGAATGATTCATGAAAAAGTGGAGTGACAATACTGTTTCTACTGGGAAATATATATGTATATAATATGACATGTAATATAATAAGTAATATATTATAGGTATTTGACTTACAGAACTACTCAACGCTGTCATAGAAGAACCTTTAAAACATACATCTAGTTTACTTTCCTTAAGCATAACACTCATTTGTCACATGGTAAAGAAACATTCCTTACAGTCTCTATTAATATTCAAATTGTGCAACAACCAACAATTCCAAGTAGTGAGCATCCTAGGTTGTTCCAAGTTCCTTACGCATGTATGAGCACATTGGAATTTACTCTGCACACGTTTTTCTTTTAGAAATCAAACTCGGTTATAAAGCAGAGAGAGAAGGGGAGGTTTCTTTTCGCAATCACTCGCGTTACTCCTTTGTGATGGTAGTGGCAGAACATCTGCTTGGCTGGCCCCTATTCAGAACAGTATGTGAGTTTGCGTGTGTTTAATACGTATGGGTCTGAGTGTGTTTGTGTGCGTGTGTCCATCTAATGCAAATGTGTGTGAGTTTGTGTGCATATAATTCGTAAGAGTGTGTTTGCGTGTGCGTATGTTCGTGCATGTGCGTGAGTAGGCTGTGAGACTGTGTGTGAGGATGGTGGACAGAGGGCTTTTGCAGCTGTTGGGGCTCTTGCCCTGATGGCTGGCCATTGTTCCCAGACTCTCCCCTAGCTTGGTTTATGGGCCTTCTTTTTTCTCAATGCACACCGCAACTAAGTTTATGTCCATGACACGCAGCCTTTCTCAGGGTATAAATTAGAATGGATCACTGACTGTCAAAACTGTAGCGTTGCCAAGGACCTCCTTTATTCTCCTGAGAATCACTTTTCTTTTCACATGCATTCCTGTGTATTCTCACGCCATTTGGAATGATGAGAAAACCATGAAAACAACACACAACCAAAATTGCATGCCTTCAGTTGAGAACAAAATGTCTGGGAAAATAGCAGTCAAACCGGCAGCTCGTTGTGACACTATGCCTAAAATGAATATCTTTTTTTTATATATATATTGACATGCAAACATGAATCTGCATTCCAACCACTGACAAATAAGACATCATATAATCACACCTTCTGTGTACACCTTGAGACAACTGGCAGTCCGGAGTAGTGGGTATCTCTAAAGCCTCCTGCCTAATGCACGTGTTTGCTACTTGAGCTTCTTCAAGCAGGACAGGACCTGGACAGAGATGTAGAGATACACATGATCTCCTATTAGCCTACTGCTGGCCAGGCTGGCTCTCAGGCTATCGTTAGCCTGCTGGGGCGTGGCTGGGCTCAGTGGGACCGGGCTGGCCCCCGTGGCCTGCCTTTGTCTCTGTTTGGCTTTATCAACAGACTGCCTCTGACATGTTTATCATCCCAGAGGTCAGACTCCTTGTCTTCAATCCTACTCCCTACTACTGTTCTTTCTGTCTCGCTCTCTGTCTGTCTCTTTGTCTGTAATGCTCACAGTTAAAAACTGGATTGTAAAGCATTTCTTTATTTTGCCATTCATTAAGCATTTAATGAAATATTAAAAAATATATATAATCTCTATGTGGTACTGCAGGTTTTCCACTCTGCAACATCTGTTTTTTAGTATGGGCCAGTCAGCCGGTAGAGTGAAAAGACCCTACTGGCAGTGGGAAACCTCTGCCCCTGGACCCTGCTGGCAGTGGAAACCACTGCCCCTAGACCCTGCTGGCAGTGGGAAACCTCTGCCCCTGGACCCTGCTGGCAGTGGAAACCACTGCCCCTAGACCCTGCTGGCAGTGGGAAACCTCTGCCCCTGGACCCTGCTGGCAGTGGGAAACCTCTGCCCCTGGACCCTGCTGGCAGTGGAAACCACTGCCCCTAGACCCTGCTGGCAGTGTAAACCTCTGCCCCTAGGCCCTGCTGGCAGTGGAAACCACTGCCCCTAGACCGTGCTGGCAGTGTAAACCTCTGCCCCTAGACCCCGCTGGCAGTGGAAACCTCTGCCCCTAGACCTCGTTGGTAGTGGAAACCTCTGCCCCTAGACCCCACTGGCAGTGGAAACCTCTGCCCCTAGACTCCACTGGCAGTGGAAACCTCTGCCCCTAGACCCCACTGGCAGTGGGAGAGAAAATAAAGACAGCACAGGACATTGCTAATCAGCAGCCATCTGGTCAATTCCATTTCAATTCCAAGAAATTCGGAAAATACACAGAAATTCCCATTCGCTTCAATGCTATAATTGACTACAATTTAAAGTGAGAGGAATTGGAATTGACCCCAATCCTGGCAAACACTATAAAACATGTTCAAATACTTTGAGCGCTGCTCTACCCTGGCTGGAGCTGTCAGGTGGGCGGGGTTTGGAATACACTATTGGCCCGGCCAGCTCAATCAGACTTAATGTATTTAAAATTAGTTCAAATAGTATTTAAACCCAGCTCTGCAGAAATCAGGAGCACCACCCACCCAGCATTCCCTACAAGCCTAGCTGACAACCTGATCGCCCCCTTTCCTGGCACACTACTCTCTCTCAGAGCGTAAATATAGACCACAGCAGAGCAAAGCAAAACAGCTTATTAACAGCCAGAGCCAGGGGATTATATTATTAGTGATGTTATACCATTAATGCTTTGGTCTGATATCGCAACTACCATATTTTATATGATTTTTGTACTCCTAACTACTAACCTAGTATGTAAATATCGCTAGTGCCACTACAAACGAGTAAATTACAAATACTGCATTGAAATTTCATTTATTGTATAACACTGACACTCAAATTCTGTTATTGTATGGTGACATTGGTTTTATGTTAGAAATATTTGTAAGAAAAATACTACCAGTGAGAAGGCAATGTACTGAATTTTGGTCAGCTGACAGCTACTATACTATTTCAAAACATCCTTTTCCAGGGAAATGTCATATTGTGAAACACCTGTATTTTTAAGGCCTCTGCACATTCTTCAACACTGATAGATCTGTCTTTGCTGACCATTTGTCATCCGCTGAGTAAGGAGAGAAGTGTTATTTGTACGCAAATATTGGTGATAAAATCAGGCTTCTGGACCAGGTACACGTTTCAGGCAAGGCCAGGCACATACCTGGAGAAGGAATTTTATCAAAAGCATATTTACCAGTATTTCATGTCAGCGGTCGATGACTGATATGGCAGGAATTCCTCTGATCACAGAACCTTTACAGGTAAGAGTTTCGGAAACACTGCTTTTTTCTAAGGTTAAAAAAACATATTAGCTCCACTGACTACTGGAAATGTTTGAATAAGGAATGCATATTTGTTACATGTCAATCAGAGCACATTCTCAGAAATACAGGTTATATGTAAATTTAATAAATACTTTCCATTATTTACAATAAACTCAAATAGCAGACATCATTATCCAAAGCGAATCATAGTAGGATGTGAATACATTTTAATACTGGACCCCTGTGGGTGTCAAACACAACCCTGTGCTTGCAAACACCATGCTCTCACCAGCTACATGGGACCTAATTTGGTTGCAATTCTGCAACAAACTCATTGAGGGTGAAAAACTGCATACAATGTATGAAAAATGGAACACAATATTAATAAACGGTTACATTTTATATTTTTCTCAAAAGTGTAGTCACAATTGGGAGGTGGGGGCAATAATTAGATCCCTGTCGCTGCGCCCTTGGTATCAAATGTCCATGTCAACAAGGTGAAAGAGAGCAAAGCATTATTTGGAGTAGCTTTGACCGCAACTAAACTAGGTAGGTATTAGCTAATCTTTAGTTAGCTAATACCTACCTAGTTTAGTTATGTAAAGAGGTTTACATAAAAATGAATTACATTGAAAGTCGTTAGAGCTAGGCAAAAACACTTTTCTCCTCAACAAGGGCTCATGTATTATCTCTGTGGACTCTGCTTGAGTTTGAATTTGTTCTTCACTATCAACAAAGTTGAAAATCAATTTTTTTCACAGATTGTACAATAAAGAAAACAGTTAGACGCTAGGTAGAGCCCAGAGAATATAAGTCAATTTAGTTTTTGCCCAACCCTAATGATTCTGGATGTATTTAACTTTTCAATTACAAAAATGACCAGGTGGTGTAGCCTACACGAAACACAGACCTTATTTGAAGTGCATCCATAAATTTCCTATGGAAGAAATGAATGGTGTAACAACTGGTAAGAGACGCTTTTCCTGTTGTGCTGCATGGTTTTATGGGGATTATGACTCATACTATTTAAGTCAATACTAGCCTTGGTATTACTTAGTATCAGATAGAAAAAAAAAATCACTGGTTAGGTCCATTCCGAGTGCACATGATCCCACCTCCCTCACCTGCGAGTCGTGTCTGGCCGTCCTCGAACAAGATTATTTAAAAGAGCTAATAAAAAGAAGCATTTATAAAAGGCAACAACAATTTTTGCTAATAGACATAGTACAAGACACAGCCTAGTATTCATGTCAATAACGATTCATGAGGTCAAAATAAGACTAACAGCCAATCGCAAAGTATTCTGTTATTATTCCATTTATTGCATGTTGTTCATGGAATTCACTACAAACCGACAATAAAACTGTCAGTGTGTGGTTAAACACATTGTACACACACAGTAAAATACATGGCAAGGCAGTATGAGTTACTACAACCCCAAGTAAATCTTCACCACCCGTTAAAATAGTGTGTATCAAATGTGGTCCAATAGCGCCATCTAGTAGATTTGGTTCAACAAGGAAATAATATTAGCTATGTTTGACTTACTCCATTAACATCTTTCTTGACCATTTCATACTAAAATCTCAAGACCAGATACATTAGGAGATAATCTAATGTCTTTAACATACTTTTTGTTACTATTAAAAAATAAACATTACCATATGTAAAATAAATTTGCTCAAGATCTAAACATATGAACACATTTAGATTTCCCTCAAATCAGTCCAAGGTACACTCCGGTCACATGAACAGCCCATTCAAAATTGCCAAGCTCCTTTAAAACCACAATATCCACAGTGACATCACCCTGTCTCAGATATCACACCATCAATAACATTTCCTGTTATAAAGAGGCTCAGGAGCACATCAATCATTGGTTTACATAGTGGGACATTTTAGATGAATGATCATATGACCGGAGTGGCTCTTTCACATTTATCAAAACTGAGCCTAATATGCAGGTCAGCTGGTTGTCTATTTACAAAAAAACAGAACCAAACTCGGCAATGTGTGTGTCTGTTTAAGAATGCCTCTTAAAAATATACAAGGGATTAAGAAGAACAGTCCAAATGTTTCATATCATAACAATAACATCTATAAGGTGTCCTGGGTAGACAAGCACTGGACCATTTACATAACCAGAGGCAGGACAGAGAGAGGTGCGTGTCTGAGGCAGAGCAGTAGAACAGTCACTCAGGTTCAGTGCACCCAGACTGTGACCCAAACCCAGACAAAAAGCCCATGCTTCACACCAGATCTAGGTATCACTCCACATTCTGCCTGAGGATCCTCTTCTCTTCTTCTACAAAGCTCTTGTCAGAGGTAGCTTGGCCCAGATCCCTCTTCCTCTTCTCCTTCTGTTGGAAGCTTTCTACCCTACGCTTCTTAGCTGAAGCTGACATCTTGTCTCTGTCCTCATCTACATCGGGAAGAAAACAGCACATCACAAGTCTAATTCCAAAACGAGCCAGCTTGGAACACCTGTTCTGTCCAAACACCTGCATGTTGTTTAACGTGCCTAATATAGGTACAAACTATATCATACATGTACTAACATGCTGAAAGTGAGAGAGATATTACTTTTGGAATGTGACAGAGATGTGCAGCAGACAAAATGTGAGTTAGGATGCCACCATTAGATCGAGCAGATTTGCTCGATTTTTGGCCCAAGATTGGCTAGTGTTGTCAAAAGAGGGGTCGTATCTGTTTTCAAAGCAGAGGGCTCTGGTTTGAGCAGTTGTTTCTGAAGTGTACCTTGGAGATCTCCAGAAAGGGAGGAATCTATGCCGCTAAGAAAGCACACTGTGGTCAGTCAGACAGATAAAATGTTTCCAATTACCTGAGTCGGACAGGTCTTCCTCTGTTGGCAGGAAGATAGCATTGCCTGTGTGGAGCTGTGGCGCGTCCTCCCCATTGTCCTCATAGATGTTGGACCATTTTATGGCCATGTCCATCCCTGGGGGAGCTCCCTTTTTGGGCTTCTCTGCTTCTGTGGCGTAGGCTTGCGGAGGGGGCACTGCATTTGTCTTCCACACCTTGAACTCCTTGGCAGGCTGCAGTGGGCCAGGGTACAGTTACAATACATGCAGCTGTTGAAGAGGGCGAGCTGGCTGTAACTAAGGCTGGACATACACTATATTTGCCATAGAGGAAATGTGAGCACGTCCAAGTCGTGTAGTGTATGCCCAGCTTAAGGCTTTGCTATTCCATTGAACACATATGGGCCTATGTGGCAGAGTAGCAGAGTATACACACTAACACTCAGCTAATAGCACAGCAACACACTGACTGTAAGGCCGGGCCTACTAGTATTATACAATGTGAATAACTAGCTAATATATACTGTAGACTAGTGCTATTATGCTACTGGTAGCTTGCTACCGTTACATAGCTAGCTAAAATACACAGTACAGTAGCTACCTCTTCTGGAGCTTTCACGGCGCGGCTCTCCCAATCTATCTGTTTATTCAACGGGTTGTACAAAAAGGACGGCTTGGACACTGACTTAAAGAGTTCGTCGGGTTTGGGCAGAGGAACTCCACTGGCAGCGCGTTTGGTCGCGTGTTGGGGAGATTTGTTGCCGCTTCCAGAGGCTTCGCCATCCCCCTTTCCTCGCGATTTCTTCTGGCCCCCTAAATCAGAATCGCTACTATCGCTACTGTCACTCAGATCATCGTAACTCATAAAGTAATGGAAAGAGTCTGGTTTCTTATCAGCCATACTGATAACCAGTGATACAACAAATAATTATAAACTTAGAGTTAAGATAATGCCCCTACCTACCGACCAAATTAGCAAGATTAGTTTTCTTGATGTTTTACTGGTTACTCCATTTTGAATGACTATTGCCGTAAACAGTACATAATGACGTAAATACACTGTCGTAAAACAATTTTCTTGACTGGCCTTTTAGATACAGGAGTTTACATCATGCTGAATGCACAGCCACACTTAATACTTGTTTGACATAAACAATTCTGATACTCAGCTATTGCCCAGGGCTGCATACAGTGTGTGCAAATATTTAATCTTGAGCTATAGATTTTTATATCCACCAAGAATGGATAAATGACAGCACAAGGGCCAAATAAGTACATTTGTGAGTTTCATCCATAAGCTAAACAAACATAATTCTTATGAGGAAAAAAATATTTAGGGTGCAGCTGAAGGAGGAAAAAAAATAAAATAAATGTCATCATCTAGAGCCTTTCCACAGCAACCTTCCCAATTGTTGAATATCTGAAATAGTATCAAACAGTTTGATCGGCATAGTCACACACTGTAATGCAAAATATGGTTACCTATTTACCCAACACACATTCACAAGTAACTTTACCAATAGCTGGCACCCAACTGAGTTAATTCTCCATTTCAGTCTTCACTGATAGCTCACTGTTTAGCTGGCTGCAGGTTGTCTTCACCGAGTGAACTTTGGTCTTAAAGTCGGGCAGCTTTGGAGGCATGCTGGCTGTATGTCATCAAGGTCACAGAAGCCCCAGGACACTTGTCCCATTGACAATACCATAGAGCAGTCTACAAACAGCAACACGGAAGAACAAAAAACAAAACAAAGGAGCACACACTGGTGTTTTAAGGACACACTTGAAACTTTAATTAGTTTGCACTGTGTAAGTAAATCAAAAGAAATTAGGAGACCTTTGACCTTCTGGCCTATTTTAAGATGAGGCCTGTGCCTCCCTGATCAACAGGAGTAAACTATATAGGGAATAGGCCTATTTGGGACAGAGACATTTTTTGGTGACAGCACACACAGAACACCGTCTGGGAGAAATCAGAACACAGGGTGTCACAACCTCCAGCGCTGCTCCCTAGAGAAGTGAAGTGTAAAGGTCAGGTTTTATGATTACTTTTGGGATTCATTTGACTTTTCATAAAATAGTTACATAGTGTCTTTATATTTACCGTACCCAACCTATACGTGCACAATTCCCATTCAGAAAATTGGAAGCACCAACCTGGTAGCAGGTTTTTATACAGTACTCAACACCAGTCTATCAGTACTCTCATCCTCAGGATATTGGGAATTTGGGCTGAAGCTAATGAGACTAGTCATTCAGTTGATTTGATGTGGAAAATATAGCTACTGCATCAATAATGCAATATGGTTTTGATTAAAGTCATAAACATAAAGCTTGCTAAAATGCGGATCTTCCAAATTTAACCTATTCTAGGCACTGTGACTATGTGCATCTATTTACCGTACATCAATCATCTCTGCTTGCTTGCGTTTCTCTCACCATACACAAGTACTCTAGTAGTATTGTGCAAACTGACACTATTAAGTTATATGGTATTACCTTTCACATCACTCCAAAGTTCACTGACTGTTCTGATGTTGCCTGGCTCTTATGCTACCTTAAGGCTTACAATAAATCATAACCATATTGACACTTATAGCAAACGCAGAGGATGCAAGATGTACCAATTAGAGTTATGAATTTTAATTTTCAAACATGTCTTGGAAGCAGATCTGCCCTGACGGCAGAAACGATTAAGATTGGTTGACTCAGCAGAGAGGGTGGAGCTAACAATCCAACTCTGAAATCAATTAACTTGAATTGTAAAGCGGTTAGGGCAGTGTTTCTCAACCCTGTTCCTGGGCGCCCCCCTGCCCTGCATGTTTTAGATCTCTTCCTGCTCTGTCACACCTGATTCAAATGATCAGCTCATTATCAAGTCCTTCATGAGCCACATCAGGTATGTTAGGGCAGGGAGAGATCTAAAACATGCAGGGCAGGGGGGCGTCCAGGAGCAGGGTTGAGAAACACTGGGTTAGGGTAAGGCTTAGGGGTAGGGACAAGAACTGCTTTAGGAGGGCCAAAGGTTTCAAATGTAAGCTCCATTTTCTCAACCAATAACATACATTTCTACCTTCGGAAGACACAGTTAAGAGAAACTCCAACATAATGAAACATTTTTCCCTTTGTTGACCTCTATGTTCAAGATCATTTTCAAATTAATTTCTATATTATATAAATGGTCAGACCTGATGCACTTCCAAAACACACTTATCATACTAACAAACTTTTTTTTAAGTAATGGTGCAAATATTTCTCTGTAGTCTTCAGTTGCAAAAGACTTTCAATTATCCCATATATGACCACAAGGGAGTGATATAACTCGATTTTTTTAGTATGGCTGAGCCAAAAGAAAGCTTGAACAAGACAATCCCTGTGCTACAAGTACTGTATATTGAACACAAGGTCAAACCCAAAACAAATGATGTCTGTTCAATTTGATGTTAGAATGAAGTTTATTTCACAAAGTGGATGAAAAGCTGAAACTCTAAATGCCTTGTAAAAAAACAATGTTAATAGATGAGCTAAGCTACCACTCTGGTACATAAGGCTATCTCTGGCACGTCACTAAACATCACAACCAAGAAACCTGAGTCAGAATAAAGACAATTCACAACACGTAGTCTAAGGAACGCACAAGGTCAATTTCAAAATGTTATTGTAGTTTGAGGATTTCAATCTAGGCTAGCTGTGAAAGTGTTGTTTACATTATTTTGCAGAATACAATTTTCTTCACATAACCAGTTGTCACCTAATAGAAGAAAATACACAGAAATTAAAAAATAGCATAAAAGATTAAAATGGAATCAGATTGTCTTTTGGTGTTTTTATGTGATCAATTGAAATTCAGCAGTAGGGTACAACTGTAGCCGAGTCAGTCAGTCAGATATTCATGTTTTTTTTGCCAATTGTTGGTCCTTTGACCAATCAGATCAGATTGTTAGTGGGGAAAAAGGTCACAACTTGACTGGCTGTGTACATACAGACATAATGCACTATTTCAAACTGGGTCCATAGGAATCTGGTCGAAGCAGTGCAGACAGCCTGCCTTCACACAGACAATTCAATTCCAATGTTTTGCCTAATAACTGGCAAACTGATCTGATTGGTACAAAAATAATGTTTGGAAAAATACCAAAATGTGTCTGCCTGCAACAAGATTGTGTGAGATATTATCCACGCTGAATACACCACAGCAACAACAGTATCATCACTGGCCCTGCCATGGGCCTCTTGCAAAATATAAGTGTCACAAATTTTGCTTTTTACTGCAGATCATTGCGCCCTTTTGCCAGACTTTATGATATCATTCTCATAAATTACCCCAGAAATTTGAATGGGGGGTTTGAGAGAACTTTTCAAGAAAGAGTGACTGGCTTACAAGCCATTCTTCCAAAAAGAATTCTTTCCCTGTTTCATCATGACTGCTCGTCATTCCCGATTGCCACAAAGAACACATCAATACAGGCCAGAGCCCTGGGAGTCAAGATGCTAGCCTAGCTTTGCTGGTTACTGACAGACGTAATTGCCTGTGGCATCATATCAGCCTCACAGTTTTATTAAGAAAGTGTGAAAGAACAAATTCTTGCTCAGCATAATTCCTCACACTCTGCAATAGGCTTTTCAGTAGGTTCTGGAGATGTATCTAGTCAGATCTGATGACAGACATAAGGCTGTTACACTCTTCCTTTTTATTTTATTGATCACTGGTTAGTTTTGAAATCCCTTTACCTGGTTACTTAGATCTTAATTAGATACTTCCCTAAAGTGGTGAACACAGCCGAACCCAGTTGAGTACTTTTACTTTGTACTTTGCACACCTCTACTTCTATGTGATTGTTGTGATCTTTCATTTCAGTTGCCAAGATGCGTTGTTGACCTGGGGGATGCTGTTGCCTGGGTAAATGCCAACACGGGCCTCTTCTGAGACCGGATACAAGTCCTCACCCCTGAATGATGAGGAAATACAGGGTGCAGTGCAGAAGCTCAGAGGCCTCAAACTCTAGAGGAAGAACAAGAAGCTCTCGCCCCATTCATGTTTTTGTTTAATAATTTTGAAGACACTGAAATATTCATGGATGAAATAGACAAAAGAGGACTTAGTTATAATTTTGAGCTTCTCTGTTAATTATTTTTGTTGATGAGGATACCTATTAGCTGTATTTAAACCATCAGCTAATGCTGGTTTCCACACAAAAAAAATTACAAGATCCAGAAAACACAATATAGTTTGATGAGACAAGAAACATCAGTTGTTTAGCAAGAGTAAACTGCATAGTGTTTTGGAAGTGTTCACCTGGCCATACAACATGATAGGATGAAACCAATGCCTACAGAATCTGGGCAAAGCTGAATACACAGTACATAAACAGTTTAGTTTTGTCAGTGTTGGAATGTAATGTTTTGAATATTTGATCAGGTGAATAAATGTTTAATTATCTAACTGGCCTATCATTTAATTTTGTATTTTTAGGTTATGCCATTAACTTCATGCTTTTGGACTACATTAATTGACTTTCAGTAATGTCTGTTGTGCCCTTTTGGACCTTTTATGTTTATGTTATTGAATCAACTTTTAGGGTAAGGGTTAAATTAGACCTCAGATACTCAATTCCAAGAAATGTAACACTTATATTCCTCCCAACAATGTTTTAAGTCCATAACCACATCATTACTCTAGAATTAAAAATGTGCTTGTTCCAGGCACCCCCGGAAAAATTAATATTTCTGTAAACAGATGCTGACCTGACTTCTACATGATGCAAATTGAAACTTGCCACCTTTCTGCAACAGGCTATAGAAAATTCAACAGTTCCAGTTACCAATTTCAACTTTCTAGAACATTGCTTTTAAACATTGCTTTTTCTGAACAGTGCAAGTCAAAGGAAGGAGAAACCATTACAATGATTTGTATGAAAACTGGTCAGATCTATACAGCAGAACCCACAGGTCTCAGCAAAGGACCTTCAGAACAGTTTAACTGACACTGAAATTGTTGCTCACAGGTACACCGCACAATGTACCTGACACAGCCTGTTCACATTTGTGTAATATGTTGAATCTATGGAAAATGCATAAATGGTAATCCTGTATAAACTTGTGCAAAAGAGAGGTTTGTTTCACTTTGTAACATGTATTGCTCAGATCAACTATATTGTAACTGCAATAAGCAGCATTCTCAACCATCAACCTCCTAATGATGGCCCTCTACTGTATCACATATAACCAAGCAATGGTTGCTCAAAGAAAAACTGACCATGGCAGGCATAGTGAGTATGACTGTGTATGTTTATGTATGCATGTGTCTATTATAACTGCACTCAGCAGCTTTCTATACCACCAGTGTCTCATTCTTGACTGTATCCAAAAAATTTAAAACTATTTTTAGAGGCACTTCAGTCTTCAAATTAATATATTTCAATTGTATGTTGTCAAACAATTTTAATCCTGAAACAAAATACAATTAAATGGTATTTGAAAATACCATTTAATTTTACATAATTGGTACAAGCATAATCAGACTAGAGCGCTTTTTCAACATGTAGTCAAAGCAAATACACTTTTGTTTTCTATATTAATGCTTGAACCGCTTGAACCTAGTGTTATATTTTGAAAAAAGATATTGAATGAAATCACATGGACTCTGAGATAAAGTTGTAATGTTTGTTAACTCTTCTTCCATTAGCACACTCAACGTAATGACGTCATACCCGTACATAACACCTAGCGTCGAACCGTGTCAAACCAGGATGTCCCCAAACTGACCAATGGCGAAAATCAGTGGGCGTAACTTAATATTCAGGAACCCCCATTTAAACTGACCAATGGTGAACATCAGTGGGCGTAACTTAATATTCAGGAACCCCCATAAGTAACGCCCCCGACTTGCGGTCTGCAGATATACCTTATTGCAAAAGCCCATTCATTCACAGGCACTCGATATGCTGCCAGTCCATTACCATGACCCATTGATTTGAAGGGAGGTTTCCAATTAAATCTAGTGATTTTACTTCTATGTCATCAACAGACTTTCAAGCTCTCATTGGATATTCTCTATGGAATTTAAACACAGCTGGATAGATTAGAGTTGGATAAATGTGTCACTACATAGTGTGCATCATCTTTCCAACTCTCCACTCCAGTTGGCAATAAGCGCTGCTGGATTTCTCAGTGCTCACATTAATTCCCCAGAATGCTCTCTGATTCATAATGAGCAGAGAACAGAACAGGATGACCGTACCAGTGCAGTAGTCAATACATGTACAACTAAAGGTTTTCAATCATACCAAATAAAGCTGCAATAATGGCTTCTTCAGTATATAGCAGCAGTTATTAAGCCACCTTGTGTTAGATGGAGGCACACAGTCCATTAAGACATGTTAAAAGTATATAGTACACACATTTTAGTCTTTACATACATGTCATAGCACAGGGCAAGAAAGTACTGCTCATGAAGTAGGCACAGCTTCAGTAAAGACATAGTAGGAAATTAAATCTTCTGTCCAAACAAATCTTATTTTCAGCAACAATTTGTAGTTAGTTTCCTGTCCAGGATATAGACTTTTAATCAAGTATAACTGGGTAGATTTATTTTCATTCCATCCTCTCCCTTAGAACAAATAGTTGTGTGGCATGTATCATGAAGGATTGAAACAAACAATAACAAATATGTATAAAGCAAAATCAGTAGTCGATTATAAATACAGTATTAGTGGATTGGTTCTTCTTATGTTCATAAACTAGTAACTGTACTATATATCACATAATAAAGCTCCTTCAGTGGAACAATGCTTGTAGCCTCCAGTGTTATATTGTAGTGGTTGTTTTAAAGGGTTGTAAACATTGATCAATAAGCACAGGGATTGATTGACACATGAGCACATTCAGAGGGCCTGAATGACAGTCTGTTTTTGAGGTCACATCAGACAGACTATCACCCAGGATAGGGTGTGTAGACGACTTCTCATCTGGACAATATTACAGCCAGCAGCTGAACCTGCCCGGTGAGCATACCTGGGTTCAAATCCCAAGAGGGATTTTTTTCAAATTTAAATATACTTTACATTATGTAAATTGGAAAAATGTTAAATACATATAATGTATTTAATCTAAACCATTAGTATTTTATTAACATATACATTTAAAATTATCAAAAAGGGAGAGTAAAAAATACATTTCACATTAAATATATTAAATGTATTTAAAAAATATTTTTTAATAATTCTTTTCACTTGGGATACATTTTAAATGTAGATTTTAATTCATGTGAACTACTTGTGTCTGCACTAATTTTGGCAAGCCTGGCATAATAAAACCAAGCCCACTTGGCACATCAAAGGATGTCATGATTTCAAGTTGTATTTGAACCCAGGTGTGCCTGAGGGACCCCTAATGATCAGACTTTGGCTTTCTTGTTGATCAGAATAGAGCAGCAGGTCAGGGCTCCATCCACCTTGGCCTTCTCCATGTTTGACACTGGGATCAACATGTGGTCTTTCAGCTTCTCAAACACCTAGTAAAGAGAGGTATTGACAGATAGATAGAGAGCGAGTGTACACGAAAGAGAAAAAAAGGAAGACAGGGACAGGAAGAGAGGAATGACAAAGAATAAAGAGATTACATTTTTATTTACGAAGTAATATTGCTAAAAATCTCAGCTCAGCGTCTCCATGAAAGGTAAAAACGATATCTCTTTAGAGGATAGTTTAAACAACACTGCCCACTAGAGGACGTCTGTCTGTATTCACCTTACGTAACGGTATTTGTGTATTTTACAATTTGAGAGCACTTACAAGTGAAACAAAACACAGACCTGGGTTCAGCTCATAATTGAAGTTTAAGTACTGTAGCGGGGAACATTTAAGTATAGAAAGTTCTCAGTCTCCCAAAGAAAGAAAAAGTAAGTGAGAAATATTGCATCTCCAAAAACCCTCATAAAACAATGTGTCACCCCATGGAGGCACTCCAGAAGAGAACCACTGTTTTCCTAAGTGCCTTCCAAGCCAGACAACTTCTCTCTTTCTCTCTGCCTTTCTCTTTCCGTTTCTATCGCTCTTTCTCTCACAGTAATTGAAAGGGGCTTTATTTTCATGTTATTATTGCCAAAGTATGTGAAAAAACCCCAGAATAAACAGTAATTAGCTTAGCAGGCAACATCACACACACAGAAGTTTCAAAATAATTTCCTCTCATGCTAGAAACCAGGATTGCACTATCTTTGGGGCTACAAGCACTCCATTGGCGGTCTCTAATGCACTCTCTTAACTGTTTCTGCTTTCATGGCAGTGAGTCTGTGCTTTCCAGCTGGTCTTTTACTGCTGTGGTTGAAATGTATAGGTCCATTTGAGAACTTCACTATGGCTGAATTTCATTGAGATTTTGGTCTAGTCAAGTTCTCTCTCCATTCAGCCTCAGTGACAGTCCACCTGAGTCCCTTATGTTGCCCTCGTTCCTTCCCCATAGACCTTCAGCCTTATTTAAAGGGGGACTGTTATGTAACATTACTAAAAATAACCAGAGAGAGTTTTTAGGGGAGAATGTTTTGTGTAAGAAAGCAGTGCATCAAAGCAGTTTTGCAGGCAGACTGAGTACAGTAGGTGCGCTCAGAAAGGGTTTGGCAAAACACATTTTTTTAATTACCAACAACAAAAACAACAACAAATTGAACAGATTTTTGCAAAAAGATCTATGGGATTAGCGACTAGAAAGGGGTCCCCTGCCCCAAAAGGATTGAGAACCACTGATATTGAGAGAAAGAGCAAGAGTCTCTATTTGTACATCATAAATGTTTAGAAAAAAACACCCCAAGCTTCTATCCAGGATCAATATGAATGAGGCAGTCACTTTCATTTTATGTACGCTTTGAATCCCCTTTCAGCCAATCTTCCAGGAAAATATTATATTAAGCCTTTGGAAATTGAACAACGCTTCCAAACCCAACAAGACATATTTCAATAAATGCTTCATGCTAAAAATAAATGTTCAAGTTTGGGTTCTAACCACAGAGTACATTTGAGGTCTTCTGATTGCTTGTGCAGATTGCAGGTTGTTGGTTGTCATAATGTGGGAACCAGGACATCAAAGTGAATCATTGTGATGTGTAATGACACTGAGGAATCTAAATGACATGGCTCATCGTCGGCCATCCCTTAACCACCACAGAGACAATAACATGTCATTCACTGCTCAATATAAGCTGTCGTCCAGTAGCTATGGACTGGGGCAGCACAAACTAGATGTCTGTTTTAAAATACATGGCATATTATTTTGAGAATTTCTATGAAATCTATAATCTATGAAATGATGTAAAATAAATAAAATTCATTCAGGTATATTTGAGTATATTCAAATTATTTCCTTTTCTAATATTGAAAAACTTCTCTGAAAGAAATATATTATTTGAAATGTAAGTGAATTATTACTGCTTATAAATGTATGTAAATGTGACTGAGATACTTCATGTAGTATTTGAACCCAGGTCTGGTGTGATGTGTATGTGTGCACACTATGTATGAATGCGTGCGTGTTCTGTGTGTTTGTGCTCACCTTGGCACTCTCTGGGAACTCGTCTGGGGTGCAGTGTAGCAGTACATGGCCCTTGTTGGGGAGGTTCATGTAAATGGTGTTGGCAGCAAGGTCATCAGGCACCGTCAGCTTATCATAGCGATGGTCACTCATCTGCTGCATGATCTACACACACAGGGGAGGAGTATGTAAGGTGGGAGCTCCACATCCACACCGGTAATACAGTGAAGGAGAAGGGTGACCATATTGGGGACTGGGGGGGGAGCAGACCCTGCTGCATGCTTCAGTCCTAACCTCCAAACCACTGTCAGGGTGGCTGGGCCTTAATGGAGAACACAGACAGTGGCGGACTGATGGACATTCTTTCACACCAGATGTCATTTTATTTATGTAATCTGTCGGGTCTGGCTGGGGGGGAACATCTGTGGAGCAACTAAAGCAACCAAAGAGCTAGGGCCCGATCCCCTTCCTTTCATTCTCCTCCACTTTTTCTCCATCTTGTCATCCCTCATCTATTCCGCTCCCTTCTTTTATATCAAGGAAAGTGAGAGGGGCCGAGATGTTGTGTGTGTGTGTGTGTGTGTTTGAGAAAAGTAAGGTTTGTAACGTGTCCGTGTTTTTGTGTGGAGGGTTACGGTAAGAGTTGAGTGATTACAATGTTGATCCGTGCAGATAAAACTGTCATGACTCTCTGGGCCATAATGTGTGAAGTGAACAATAGGCTCTGCGGCTTGGCCTGTTCACATGCTCTTCACCACCCGGGGCTGGCTGCTGTGGCTGTCTTTTATGGGTGCGTGTCCCTCTACTGGAGCCTGTGGCCACGTGCTTATTGGTTCATGTCTGTTTCGTTGTACGTCAGCAGTGGTTCTAAATTAAAACAGGGTACAGGTACTGTACGTACATGATGAGATGATTAGCTGTCTGTTATAACACTATAATGCCACATACCTGATTAGCCTTAGAAGTGTGCAGTTTTATTATAGTGCTTTTCTATCCTCTCAAATCATTTCGGACAGAGAACTCTGTTATTTGACCAAATCATGACTCCGTCGTTGGGTTGGAAGGCACAGAGGAGGAGCCAATGCTTGAGATGTGACAGCACGGCAGATTGAATTAAAAGCTGGTCAGCAAGCACATATGGTCTGGTTCTAAGTGTATTATGTATATTGCACATAATGGCAGATCATAGAACAGTGTTCATTGTGGACAGTGTCTGTGAAAAAAATGGTAAAAGGGTGACGGAATGTGCACAGTCAATATTGCTAAACAAAACATTCACTGTGAAGTAACGGAATACCCTTAGAGCAACAACAAACAGATGGGCTCCATTCCTCTAAACCCGCCAGGACACTGTGTTTTTTGGAGCAGATTTAGAATATGTGGAATGTTCATAGCTCATACACAATAATTTACCCAACCTATGTAGCCTCCAAAAAAGTTGTTACAACGGCTCCTTTCATAAACACAAAAACAAAACAGTTGCTATCCAAAAGGCATCCAGTCCTAGCGACCCAAGGACAAGCATATCTGGATGTTTAAATAGCAAATTACATTGAAATAACTTCCTGCTGATGGTATTTTGTGATGGTCCTTGACACACATTTCTTCCCAGACAAAAAGACTGATATTAACTTATGGCCAGTATTTATTCCTGCCCCCGTAGGCTAAACAACTTATGGTCAGTGTTTATTCCAGTCCCGGTAGGCTAATCAACAAGCTCATTTTGGTGGCACAGCACAAGTGTGTGTAGGTGTGTGTGTTGGTGTGCCAGTGAGTTGGCATGGGCATGTTTTACTTCCTTTCTGGGGAGTAAAAGTCAGCAGAAGGTAAGTAAAGCATTTTTTTTAAATTGACTGTGTGGGGATATCCCCAATAGGAAAAACTAGGTTTTCTTACAAAGGGATTGGGTTTAGGATGAAAATTCCAGTTAGGGTTAGGCATTAGAGTTACATTAAGTTTAGGCTGGTTAAGGTTAGGGTTAGGGCTGGGCCTCAGGTATAAGACTAGGTCTGGGTTTATAGGCCCGGGGTTATAGGTTTAATGATATGTGTGTCTCTGGGTTATAAGGTTGGAGCAGAAGGCTGGGTCGAGGGCTGGGGGTTCGGGGGGGTGGTTCTATGGTGGGCCGGTCCTGGAAGCACCAGTCAACCTGGAGCCCTGGCCTACTGTAATGGGAGAGCACATGCGAGAGAGCAAGAGCCTTTCAGCATAAAGAGGGAGTATTTGTGGGAGATGACTTCAGGGCTGAGGCTTGGCAGTGATAGCAGCGGAGAGCCACGATTGTTATGAGTACGTTCAGATGATGGAATTCATCCGGTCCACGTCCTCAACTTGGGAGGGCTAAACATAGTCTGACTGTAGACTGTGCGAGGCACACGCACGAGCACAAAAGACACACACACACAAACACACAAGGACACCCACCCAGAGACACTTGTACACAGACCTACACAAACACTCACACACCCATTTTGGTAATATGTACCGTATAAGGACCATGACTCAATATTAGTCCAGAAATAGGGACATCGCAATACATTCAAAGTCTGCTTTTGTAACAAAGTCACAGGTGATCTGTGACCAACAACACTATGCACCAACCTTATCCCTCTACTTGAGTCACAAGGCTTACTTCCACAATCTTTGCCCAAAGTCCGGATAGGCAGGACAACCACTCCACTATCAAGGTTAGCAGACATTTAATACTGATGATACTATCATTATATTATCATGGTCCCCTTTAGCTCAGCTGCTAGAGTATGGTGTTTTCAACACCGGTGTTATGGGTTTGGTTCCTATAGTGGACCATTATGAGAAAAATTATGCACAGGCTCATTACTGTTAGTTGCTTTGGACAAGAGCATCTGTAAGTTAGAGCTACATCCACAGCAACATCTTCACCTTCATTACAGCTACATTCTCAAATAGGCAGCCAGTTTGTATGGATTACAATAGCATTCACAACAACCCCTTTAGTATTCATTAGGGTAATGTTTACTGGACCCACCCTGAGCAGAACATTACCTAATTAGAAATATGATATTCATTAAAGTCCTTTATAGCCACAGCTGAATGACAGACTGTGCTGTAACACGGTCTGTTATTAACCCAAATGTTAATGACAGATTCACATTCGCCCTCTCCCCTCTCCCCAGCGTAAAATTATAAGAGCTTGCTTATTGAAGGGAATCATAATCGGGCTCTGGTGTGTATCAAATAAAATTGAGTTGTCTTACTTAGCAACTATCACACTACTTAATAATTCCTGACCAGTATATTGACCTAGCACAGTATGTGGATGTTTGACTTAGTATGTAAAATGATCTGAGAATAACAGAGGATGCCTATAAACAAATATTTAGCAGTAGACAGACATGTTGAGTGTCTGGGATTATGCTTCCTCTCAACTTATTGACAGATAGTGTTACAACCTTGGGCCAGTAGGGGGCGACGTCACACTGAGGAGGCACGTAGATGAACCCTATAACTGATAACTCCTCACTGTCAAATCTTAGATGTGTGTCCCAGGTGTGTGCTCTGTCTCTTAGCTTTCAAAACGTGTCACATTCTGTTTCGCGTCTGTGCCATATTTTGTGTAGTGACACAGAGCTGAACGCCAGGTGCATCTACTATCCTACTCTGCACTAGACTAAATTTCACTACTATACAATTTTAAATTGGCACTTGGAGGACATGACAAAACCGAATCGGGGTTGCAATAATGTTTGTGGTGCTGTTGATTTTGCAGCATCTGAACAGTGTGATCAATCAAAGACCATTTGGAAAAGGCATGTCCAAAATGAATTTCTTAAGGGTACTCTCACCACAATATAATGAATGTCAGTGAATCCATATATTCTATTCAGAGTTTGGAGAAATATATTTTGCAGCATCTTTTGGTGAGTTACATACATTTTTTATACTGCAGTGTTGACAGAAGAGCTACTCCCATGTTTGTCATTTAACCTCCTGTTCTCAGCTTGCATTTCTGTCAGTTACCTCTTAAATTCGGTGGTCAGTGGATTAGGTAACTAGCTAGCCATATGTTAGAAAATGAACTAGTCACTTATATTATAAGATGTTGTGGCCTATGTGTAATAATTGTTAGCTAGGTTACCCAGTTTGTTAATATTTATTTTAGCCATGTGATTCTGATGCTATAGTTGCCTTTTACTAATGGCACCTATACCATTTGTGCATTGGATAGCTGAGCTGCTTTATTAGAAAACAGATGCGATGAGTCAAGTATGTTGCTAGTAACTCAAGCTCAATAACAAAGATGTTGTTAATTTACGTTAGTGTAGACTACACTAGACTACACTAGACTACACTAGACTAGACTACACTACACTATACTACACTGGACTACACTAGACTAGACTACACTACACTACACTGGACTAGACTACAATACACTAGACTACACTAGAGTAGACTACACTACACTACACTAGACTACACTACACTAGACTGCACTAGACCACACTACACTAGACTACACTACACTAGACTAGACTACACTACACTACACTACACTAGACTGCACTAGACTACACTACACTACATTACACTGCACTAGACTAGACTACACTACACTGGACTAGACTACAATACACTAGACTACTTGAGACTAGATTACACTAGACTAGACTAGACTTCACTACACTACAGTAGACTATACTAATTCACAGTAGACTAGACTACACTATGAAATTGACAAATTGAAATAATTTTTTTGGTTGAGGATACTGTAACTGTCCAAGCCTGTGCTCTGCCCCCTGTCCTTCACTTACTCTCCTTCCTCCTCTGACAGATAATCACCGCAAGACAGGATATCACCCCCCCCCCCACACACACACACACACACCGTCTCCCATGCCACATTGCATTACAGTGATCCCTCTCTCTGATTTATTTAATGCCGTAGGTAAACTATGGTATAATTCTGTTTATCCACAGTCGAACATCAACTCTATTTCTTATTGAGCACCAATTTAACAGCAAAGATTGTATACATATAAACTCCCATCTCCTCATAACCCCAGAGAGGGCTTCTAAATCAATTGGGCTTATCTAATGAGAGACCTGGAATAATTACTGGGAGGCACATCCACTCACTCACACAGTTGTCTAGGACTGTACTTCTGAGGACCTTCTGGGGAACATTAGTTAGGGTTAGACTGCAACTTAGACCGCATAGCCCCCCCCCACCCCCCACCCCCCCACCCGAGGCCACTGATTCATTTACATTGGAAAACCTTCACACTTACCATAAAACTCACAACAACCCGAACAATAAACTTAAACTTTACCCTATATCCCTAACCCTAAAACTAATTCTACCCTTATCCCCATAATTGAACCCTGAAGTCTAAAATAACTTTCCCAAAAGTGATAAAAAAAAAAAAAGAAGATTTTTTGCATTTATGTGGCACGTTAAGACGGTATTCAGGACAAGCCTAATTTTTTTTATATATCATTTTTTGTAAATATAAGGCAAGCATACAATAATTAGTGGTATGTCTTCTGAGCATTTTTGGAGCAGTAATGGGGTGACTTGTGAGGTATCACGAAGGACTGCAAAATAGAGGACAGGCTTTTGAACACTGACCTTCAAGGCTTTCTGGGCTGGTTCACTGGAGCCAATCACAATGAGGCCTGGTCCACCCATGCTGCAGAAGCTTTTCAGGTGCAGACCATCAGTGACAGGAACAGTGGACACAGCATAGTCCTGAAAAAACACACCAACCCTACTGCATTACACGGCATAGTTCTGAAAATACACATCAACCCTACCAGCAGCATTGTTGCAGTTGATAGCCATGGTTGATAGCTTGGCCCATGGTTCTGATAGGCTAGCGGTTAGCTTCTAGAGTATGTTGTGATGTGCTGTTATGATATGGGTTCTTGAATATAGTACAACAGTTGCAAACATTTGCCCTTAAAGGTTTCTAGGGTATGTCATAATAATAAAGCTCTTGGTTTTCTTGAATATAGTGGCAGGCCAGTCTTTTAAATCACAGTGTTTTTGCCCCTACATGTACTCATGTGACTGCCCTAATTTTGGTCAGAGGTGGGAAAGATGCTGTGCTATTTTGAATCTAAATCCCAAAGTATTAATGGTTCAACATTTAAGTATTCTTACAATAAGTTACTTACTTTAACCTACTTTCACTTAACAGTAGCCCTATATCAAGGGAAATCTGTCACAGAATCAACTGTCATGGTTCCTTTGAATGAATTACAGCGAAGTGAGAGACTAAATCAATAGAATCCTAGAGTTGTTTTCAGGAACATTCTTAAAAAAATAAACCTTTAGAAGGCTGAAGAAATTACATGAAAGTGAATGAATATAGACAAAAAGGATAAACTACAGTGGATATAAAAAGTCTACATACCCCTGTTAAAATGTCAGGTTCTTGTGATGTAAAAGAATGAGACAAAGATAAATCATGTCAGAAATTTTCCACCTTTAATGTGACCTATAACGTGAACAATTCAATTGAAAAACAAACTGAAATCTTTGAGGGGGAAAAATAAAAAACTCACAATAACCTGGTTGCATAAGTGTGCATACCCTTAAACTAATACTTTGTTGAAGCACCTTTTGATTTTTTTACAGCACTCTGTCTTTTTGGATAGGAGTCTATTAGCATGGCACATCTTGACGTGGCAATATTTGCCCACTCTTCTTGGCAAAAGCGCTTCAAATCCGTGAGATTGCGAGGACATCTCCTCTGCACAGCCCTCTTCAGATTACCCCACAGATGATCAATTGGATTCAGGTCTGGGCTCTGGCTGGGCCATTCTAAAACGTTAATCTTCTCCTGGTGAAGCCATACTTTTGTGGATTTGAATGTGTGCTTTGGGTCGTTGTTGTGCTGAAAGGTGAACTTCCTCTTCATCTTCAGCTTTCTAATGGACACCTGAAGGTTTTGTGCCAAAATTGCCTGGTATTTGGAACTGTTCACAATTCCCTCCACCCTGACTAAGGCCCCAGTTCCAGCTGAAGAAAATCAGCCCCAAAGCATGATGCTGCCACCACCATGCTTCACTGTGGGTATGGTGTTCTTTGGGTGATGTGCAGTGTTGTTTTTGCGCCAAACATACCTTTTGGAATTATGGCCTTGGTTTCATCAGACCATAACACATTTTCTAATGCTTTGGAATTTCTTTTGTACCCTGCTCCTGACTGATATCTTTCAACAATGAGATCCCTCTGATGCTTTGGAAGCTCTCTGCGGACCATTGCCTTTGCTGTGAGATGCAACTAAGAAAATGTCAGGAAAATCCTACTAGAACAGCTGAACTTTATTTGTGATTAATCAGAGTCAGTTTAAATGATGGCAGGTGTGTAATGACTTCTATTTAACATGAGTTTGAATGTAATTGGTTAATTCTGAACACAGCCACATCCCCAATTATAAGAGGGTGTGCACACTTATGCAACCAGGTTACTGTAAGGTTTTTATTTTTCAGTTTTCCCCCTCGAAGATTTCAGTTTGTTTTTCAATTGAATTGTTGACATTATAGGTCACATTAAAAGTGGAAAGTTCTGACATGATTTATCTTTGTCTCATTCTTTTACATCACAAAAACCTGGCATTTTCACATGGGTGTGTAGACTTTTTATATCCACTGTATATCAAAAAGTTGTTAAAAGCAACTCAATTCGGGCCAGTCTACAGTACATGTTTTAAAGTTTCAAGTACATATAAAGATTGATTGAATAGCATAGGAAAGAATACCTTGGACATGTAAAAAGTTGTTTTGATGTCTCTAGCGTCATTGGTTCAGCTCTTGCTGCTACTGGTTTGATTTCAATTGCTTAGCATTAATATCACTGAATAAATTAGCTTTTTTTTATATTTGTACCTGAAACAGTTGAGGAGCAATAGTATCTGAAATATCTATGTTCCAATAGTGTGCATTAAATACTGCTATTTTGTATTATTAAGTATTTCTTGGTTTCCCAGGGTTTCCCAAGGAAGGTTGGGAAACCCTGGTTAAAATTAGGTAAGGGCTGTGGTAAATTCGAATACTTCATATCGAAAATGGTTGTATCTGAAGGCAACCAGTCTAAGTTGGATTGTTGTAAACCTTAACATTAGTTTGGTGTTGATAGTTTGTGATTGTGGATGCAGTGGCAAATCCAAACAGCTCCCATCCAAGCCTATGGAGCTGATGTTGCATTGATGTCAGGTTTATTGTTGTCATCATATTCAAAGGTATAGAAGATTTTGTGATAAAATCTGCCTATCAACAGGTCCATCTAGAGTAAATCCCCTCACTATCTCAACTCACTCCTCAGCACTTGCCAATCCAATAGAAACCTGCACTCTAGTAGATATCTCAAACTGGTCTTTCCCAAAATCAACACCACCTTTGCACATTCTGTTCAGTTCTCTCTACCGCCAAAGACTGGAATAAATTGCGATTCACCCTTGGTAAAGATGAGCAAAAAATGCTGTGGAATGTTATGGTTGTTAATCAGCTTGATCCTACACTCAAAACCCAACCTTTAAAGAGGTAAAATTATTCAAAGAAAAACCCATCCTTAAAGAAGAGATAGTTAGTGCTCTGAAAAACCCACTATTTTACAATTATTTATAGTGCAAAAAAGAAATCACAAATAACCCTTCAGCATTTTGAAAATATGAGAAGTTCTTTACAACGTCATCTGCTTTGATTTTATATTGTGATTGTTAATTTAGGAGAATTTCCTATATGGCTATTTGACTTCATAAAGTAAGAACATAGTGTCATGACCCTGAATGGAAGACAAGACCAGTGCATGTTAGAAATCTCTCCTGCACTTTGACCAACCTCTATATATGTTTCCTTCACCCAACAAGAATCATAATGGATGAGAATCCTGTCCTGACCATAATAGGCAATAAAATCATGCTACATTTGATGAAAGAGGAAAAAAACAATGGAAGTTAGAGAGGAGAAAAAGCTTTATATGTTTTGCCAAAGTCGCATCATTAAGCCCCGACTTCTCAAGATAACGAGAAACAGTGAGAGATATCCCTGGAATTTAAATTAGACACAGACAGGAGCGGAAACATGGCAGCGAGGCACGGTGAGGTTACTATTTGGGTTGAACTCCCTGGGACATGACCCGATGACCATGAACGGCTTAGAAAAAGTCGAGTTTTTCTTTCTGACGAGTTAACAGAGCCATTTGAAAGATTTTTGACATAAAAAAGCAGAACAAAGCAAATTATATTTCAAAGAGGGGAAACATTATCTGAAATGGTTTGTTTTTGCCCATATATTCACACTCAATAGATTCATTAGATTGCCAAATGATTTTCTCTTGTATATTTTGGTTCAGGTGTTATGTAGCGCCCCATTAAACCCGGCTCCACGTTGTTTGACTTTGGCACCCCTTTCACCTACACCAGCCAAAACATGAACGACAACATTAGGATGGAAAGGAAGTGTCAAGTGCCTGGAGGCTTAAGCACTGCTACGCAAAAGGAAATAAAGCTTTATCAGACCCAAAGAAACTAGGATAATGCTCTGGAGAAAACTTGAATAAATACTGGCAGTGATGAAGGAATACACCACCTGATATGAACCTGAAAAGCACACAGAGTTGCCAATATTTTTCCTGGACAGGTAAGATACGTATATAAATAGTGTTAGTTATACCATGGACAGGACAGACTATAAAACTTGAAATTCCAAACCATATAACATATGATGTTAGCTAAATTGCAAAGCTTGCTGGCTGTTATTAAGTTAGTTGCAAAGGCTAAACCCAAGTTACCACATCTATGTCTTTGTCCAACGTCACTAATCTAGCCTAGAATACATATATCAAAAGCATTTATTTGCTCAGATATAGTTATACCAGGGCTGGATTGGCTATAAAATGGGAATTCCAAACCACACCATTAGCTAGATTGACAAGACGGCTAGCTTTTATCTAGTTAGCTGCTAAGGCTATATTGAATTTTTTCAATCAGTTCTTTACAGTTTTCAAAAGTGCATGGACCAGAAACCAAAATAGAATCCTGTCTATAGAAAATTCCACAGATGGCTCAGACCGAGGTAAGCTTGTTCTCTGCGTCACACCGAAGTGATCAATCCACACCATTAAAAAAACTTGAGTTGATTGTTTTAGTCAAGAACATACAGTACAAAGGCCCATTGCAGACAGCAGTGATATTCAGGAAATGGAATTGACTGCATCATAACTTCCTGACGATTGAAAAACAAGATCTCAATTCTGGACAAAATAGAAAATAAAACAGGAGTATGCTAATGTGTTCCATGAAGACGTTTACCCTGGAAACTGAAGCCAGAAGTCGATGAGCAAGTAGATCCTGTCCAACTGACAAAGGGTCAGAGTACCATTAGCACTGTACAAACAACTCAAAGAGGAGTTAGATGACTGGATCAACAGCCTGATTGTACTGCAGAAAACAGACTGGAAAACTGAGTGTGCATTGATCCAAAACCTCTCAATATCCCCAAAGTTTTCCTAAGAAAGTTTAATCAGGGTACGGAGGATCTGCCGGGAGTCAGCGTTATTGTAGATGACATCCTGATTGTGTGAGAAGTCGACAGAGATGAAGCAGCAAGTCAAGACCATGAGAGCAGGGACCCAGAGTGGAGCAGTGGTCCAAGTCCCTGTCTAGCAATACACTGCAACATTGTGGCAAGACTTCTGAATTTTGGTAGTGGCATGGTTCCAACATAGAGCAGAGCGAATTGTCTCTGTGTTGACCGAGGTGGAAAGGTTGATGTCAGACAGGGCTGCCTTGTCTTGTTCTGCTCTACCATGCCTTTCACAAACAGTGTGATAAGAAGCAGAAATGCATGGCAAGACCTGATTTGGAGAAAACTCTGAGTTGCGACTAGGTAATGCCATAACTGTGAATTCACAAAATTGTTAGGGGAGAGAAATGTAGTAAAAACTGACTACATAAGAAGTTAAATGTAATAATAATCCATCCCAAGAATCAGACAATGCTTGTGGACAGATACAAGGAGCTCAATGTAAAGCTGAATCTGCAGCTCAGGCAGAAGGATGTGCTTTGAATATGGACCCAGGAAAAGTATAATCCATAACAGAATCCTAGGCCTACAGATATTTTATACAGAGGGATTCTGCAGCCATGCCTCCGAGCTCTGTGAGCCCATGCAACAGCTGACACACAAGGCTACATTGGGGGAATGACAAGCACACCCACAGCATTATTCTGCCACCACCATACACCTTTGAAAAAGTAATGTCCTTTACCTAGCGATTTCTTCATAATCCAGCAGCTCAAAAGTATTGGTATCAAAAGTATTTTAGATACCTTCGGAAAATATATATCGTAGTGTAAATAGACCCTTATAGAGTAAGATCAATATACCTCATTAACAAAGCATAATTACTGTGACAGGATATTTGAAAACTAGTAGACTTCCTAATCAATAGCTGATTAAAATGCTATGTGGCACCTAAGTGAGACCATGATTACCTCAGGGGGCCACTAAAGGTCCTACTGCACTAACCTGAGGCCAAAGTTCCTACTGCACTAACCTGAGGCCAAAGTTCCTACTGCACTAACCTGAGGCCAAAGGTCCTACTGCGCTAACCTGCTTTCACTCACCTTAAATGCGTCAGCCAGGATCTCAGCACCTCTCTGATTGGTCCGTTTGGAAAGTCCCACAAAGAACTCTCTACCTGAGCAGAAACAGATAACACCCTGAGGTCAGTACAAGAGAGATGGAGTGAGAGATAGATGGAAAAAAAGATGGAGGGAGAGCGGGGAGAAATGGAGCAACAGTAGAGAGAGTGAGAGAGAAATATCGATCCAAAGAAAGAGAGGGTAAAAGAGCATTTTAGAGAGAATGGGCTCACTGCTGAGTTTTTAGAAATGAGCAAATGGCAACAACGTGGCCAAGAGGAAATGTTAGCCCTTCTTGCCATGAGAAACCCATTTCAGCTGGATGGGGATTGGAAGAACGCATCATGAGATGGTGCCAATGTCTAGAAACCCAATTAAGTGTTCTAGTGCTTTTTCCAAGCCCAGCACAGCATGAAATAAGACCAACCTTACATTCACAGGAAACAGCGCAACCGTTACATAACATTCAGAGAAAAGCACCTAGTAAAGAACTTTTCTTGCTAGACCTAAAGTCCTCACAAGTTTAGTTAGCCATGGTCATTGGGCTAGTCCTGACACACAAAAAGGCTACTTTAGGCCTAGAGGTTAAAATAAGGGTTACCGTTAGAATTTGGGTTAGAAGTTAGGTTAGGGCTAGGTTTAGGATAACTATTTGGGTTTTTGGGGTTAGTAGTGTCCTACTAAATCTGCATTGCAGAAAACAGACAAAATCACTGAAGCCAGAATTGAAAACGGAATTAAAAAAGGTACTAACCTTAGCAGGTAATCAACAACATCGATTAAAAACAGTGTTCATTTTGATAAATATTCGTCAACAACCTTTTTTTCCCTTATGATGATGAGATGATGAGAAGAAAACAGATCTTTCAAGACAAAAACTGTAAATCAATTTCTATTTTTGTTCAGTCAGTCTTAATGTGCATGTCGTTTTAATTGTCAATAATAACAGGTTAATCAGAGTTACAGTTATTCTGAGCAAATGTTTGCTCTGCACCAGTGGCAATGGTTCATACATTTGCATGATAAAGCGGTAATAAATGTTACTGAATATATCTGTTTCCATAGCGATAAATAAGAGCTGATGATGCCTATGACTGAGGTGTGTGTGAATGGTGGAATGCTGTGTACCGGTAAAGAGGACGTCTCCTCCATCCAAAGTGGCATTCTGGTCTGACATGTCAACGATGTTCAGGTCCAATTCCTTCAGAGCCTGTCGCATAGCCTCAGTCTAGAAAACACACACAGACAAACATATGGGTAAAGGAGATGAGTGCAATACTTATTTCATTAGTGAAACGACCTTATTAAATATTAAGTAACAGTGTAATGAGTGTTTTATAATGTTTTTTCCAACAAAACAAAAATGTTTGTTCTGAGAGAAATGTCAGATTTTTTTCCCTTCAAATTAGTAAAAAGGGAATTGAACTGACGTTGACACAATCCCTTGAATTCACTTCCATTGGAAAGGTGAGCTCAATGTGCCCGATAAAGTGGAACTGATTCAACCACAAATAATAATAAGCTGTTATTTATGAGGAAAGGGGATTGGTATATCAGTCAGTCACTTGCACTGAGTCCTGTTTTTCTTGAACATAATATATTTAACGTAAAAAAAACCCTGACAGCACTGTACAAACATTTGTCACCTGAAAGTCTACAAACTAAAGCCATTCATTTGGTTAGTGTTTGTAAAAAAAAAAAAAAAAGGAAAAAAAAGAAAAGACACTTACTAATCACTTACTAATCAAATAAATGGCTTTATTTTGACTTTCAGGCGACTAAGGCTTTTGTACAGTACAGTACGTGATACCAAAAAGAACATTTTTATTTCTTAATTATTATACCAAAACTGAACCAATCTCAAAAAGATAGCACCAGCCCAAACAAAATGGCATTAAATTTGTTCTGTATTTCTATTGTTATAGAAATACACACCATTCTTCAGCCTTCTTCTTGTCAAATTGGCATGCTAAAGCACCAGGCACATAACTGTCAAGGACAGATGCACAGTCAAACACACCCACAAAGCTTTCATTATATGCATGCCTGTCTGTGCCTGAACTCCATTTAATGTAATTAGATATAAAACACAAATGTGACACCAGCAGGAAAGCTCTAAAATACAGAAATTGGCAATTAACACCTGGAACAGGTGTTAAACATATTATACAAGGAATTACAGAAAGGTATTATCATGAAGTCATTATATTACATAACACGAGTGAAAAGGCACATCAGCCAGGTTTTTGAGTACGGAATCACCACAATAAAGCCAAACCAGTCTGTACATGAGATCATCATGACATAATTTCTGCGAGACACGCGGTGATGTCATCACAGAGAACGTTTGTAAAACTTTTTACAAGGCCATGGCTCTGGAAACCAGGTACAGCGAGAAACAAATACAAACCCTAATAAAGGTTTGGATTTTAAAAAGTGATCTGCTCCACTCAATGTGTTCCTGGACCATTCTCTGGGTCAGTTGTTCCCCTGTGTGTGTGTGTCTCCTAGAAGAACACCAGCTGTTTGGTGCAGTTGGATTGGGTCAGTATTGTTTTGCCTGATGTCTCTGACCGCCCAGTCTTATTTTTACTATGCTGGTTTTGGGGGTCCCAAGGGAGCTGTGACTACCGCAGGGTCTGGGGCCGATGGGATGTTGTGTAGCATCAGTGTTTCCACAGGCCCCTATCTCACCATGACCTCAGCCTAACCGTTCGCTAATCAAAGGCTTCTGTCCCTTCTCATACCACAACCCTGGGCCAAACCATGAGGTATTCCAGGTAGAGACTGCCATACGGGCCCAGCGAAACAGCACAGATAACACATGAACAATCCCAGTTCTCACTCGCTCACTCTTCCTCTCACCCACGCAGGTAATAACTTAAGGAATGGGCCCGATAACCTTGAAAATTCTGTGACAATGTTTAGTTTTTTGTGACTCAGATGTGATTTAGACAACCTTGTGGCCCCTATCCCTCATACACGACAGCATGTGTAAACTGTCAACAACCCACAAACCATGCTGTGCCAGACGGTTTGTCATCTGCAACCTCATAAATACCAGATCTTTTCTCTCTATTCTTTCCTCCCTCACTTCTGTCTTAAGCTTCCAAGAACATTGTGTCTTTATCACCTATAGAGACTCGGTCTACTCTAATTTGTTGGTGTTCAAAAGAATACTATAAAATCACTACTGAATGTCTGTTAAATTAACAAAATGGAAAATAACCACTGAAACTGCTCCAAAACACACATACGCAAACATACCGAAACACATGTAAAACCAAGTTATATACATGTATTTTTTAACTATAATTTCTTACCATGTTAACATTAACCGTAACTCCAATAGCCTAACTTTAGCTTATAAACCTAACGCTAACTTCTAACTGTAAACCCTAATGCCGAACTCAGTTAGAAACAAACACACATACACACACCGACTTGACTTCACCCCTTAGGCATTTTCCTGATCTGTACCAGGTACGCCACTGAGGGACTTCATGGTCTTGCAAGTGAAACGATCATGGAATAGAGACACTGAAATGGAATTCAACAATTTTCAGCAAATGTATTGAACTTAAAGTAGTAGGAAATCAATTAAATGAAATGGAGTTTTTAGAACATGCTATTTTTCTGTATTTTCTTTAAACTTTCTGAATAGTCAGTGCAGAAATGTCACAGTCTGCATGCAAACATTTGTCAAACAATGTTAATCTGTTACCAGTTATGCTAATAATCACTGGCTCGTCCATTAGGTCGTTAATTGGGGTCAGTGCCCCATTTAAAGAAAGAATTATACAAATATACAATGATTATATTTAAATGTCCATAAAAGCGTGGTTGATCTAAATGTATATCCGAGCAGAACTGTATGCATGAAATTCCTATCCGACACACCCATGAGATCTGTCAGGTTTTTTGTAAAATCAACATCCAATTTCAGCAGGATTCAGCAGGAAGGTTGGCCAAAACCAGAGTTGAGAGTTAATCGTATCTGAATTGTGTCCGATATGTTTTATCAGACTCACATTTGTCAGAAAAACAGACAAGGTATGATTTTGTTCCCACGCAAGCCAGACCACGTTTTTTGACTTGTCAGGAAACATTAACATTTGACATGCATTTCATCTTAGAAAGTACAGTAACTGAATTTGGATGGTCTAGTGTGGTCCCTGCAGCCAAAAGTGTCCAGTATATCTCAGTTGCATTGCACATTCAACCAGTTCCCTAGTGCAGTTGAGCATGGTGTGCTCACAAACTTCTTCCAAAAAAGAAGAGGGGTGGGAAGCTCATTTCCACAAACTGCCGAATACCCCCCCAACTGAAAAACAACCCCCGACTATGCACATGCTTACAAGTGGAAGACTTACTTAACCGTCACCTCCAGCGCACGTCACACAGCATGCTGCCTTCTAGAGTAAATGACGACTCCCCAAACTCAATCGATGTTAAGCAACCTAGCTAACTTGAGTATTAGCAATGTTAGCAATCTTATAACAGAGCTAAAATTATATTAGTTGAAAATGTATACAGACTTCAAAATCACATGCACAAATCCAGAAATAATTATTTTTGTGGTTAATTTTTGTTCATTAAAATAACATCAAACTGATCAGAAATCCATTGTAGACATTGTTAATGTTGTTGAAGCCTACTGTAGCTGGAAACGGATGATTTTCAATGGAATATTTACATAGGCGTACAGAGGCCCATATCAGCAACCATCACTCCTGTGTTCCAATGGTATGTTGTGTTTGCTAATCCAAGCATGTCATTTTAAAAGGCTAACTGATCATTAGAAACCCCTTTTGCAATTACGTTAGCACAGTTGAAAACTGTTGTGCTGATTAAAGAAGCAATAAAACTGGCCTTCTTTAGTTGAGTATCTATGAGCATCAGCAATGGTGGGTTTGATTACAGGCTTAAAATGTCCAGAAACAAATATGTTTCTTCTGAAACTCATCAGAATCAGAAAGAGTTTTATTGCCAAGTAAGTTTCACAACAAATTAGGAATTTGTTCTAGTCCGTTGGTGCAGCAATTTATACAAAAGAAATAAAAAAAACAGTAGACTGAGTGTTAATAAATTACTAAAAAATACAGTACAAAATATGTAAGGTGCAAGAATTGTCCAGTTGAGGGTTGTGTGTGTATGTCGGGAGGGGTTATAGATTTGTCCAGTTGAGGGTTGTGTGTATATGTGAGGAGGGGTAATAGATTTGTCCAGTTGAGGGTTGTGTGTTTTTGTGGGGAGCAGTCTATAATCAGTTTAGCTCTGGGGGCATGTTCATGAGGCCTACTGCTGCAGGAAAGAAACTATTCTTGTGGCGAGAGGTTTTGGTCCTGATAGACCTCAACCTTCTACCAGAGGGGAGAGTTCTAAAGTGGCTGCAGCGTATCAGACGGTCAAGGAGGAGGTCAGGATGGACTCTATGACGGCAGTGTTGAAGTGCACCATCATAGTCTTTTGCAGGTTGAACTTTTTCAGCTGCCGCAGGAAGTACATTGTCTGCTGAGCTTTCTTTGTAAGCAAGGTGATGTTCAGCTCCCACTTGAGGTCCTGGGCCATGGTGGTGCGCAGAAAGTAAAAGGACTCCACAGCGTTAACTGGGGAGCCACCCAGGGCGATGGGGGGAATGCAGCTGGGTTTCTCCTCAAGTCCACTGTCATCACCACTCTCTTTAGGGAGTTGAGCTCCAAGATGTTATGACTGCACCAGGACACCAGATGGTCAATCTCCCACCTGTAGGCGGACTTGTCTTCATTAGAAATAAGTCAGGTGAGGGTGGTATAATATGCAAACTTCAGGAGCTAGAAAGAGTGGTGACTGGAGGTGCAGCTGTTGGTGTACAGGGAGAAGAGTAGGGAGGACAGGACGCAGCCTAGAGGGTAACTGGTACTGATGGTCAGGGGGTCAGACAGGTGCTTCCCCAGCCTCAGTTGCTGCCTCCTGTTGGACAGGCAGGCTGTGATCCTCCTGCATGTGGACTCGGGTGAGAGTCATCGGTCTATTCTTGTTCTGTGAAATGATGGCTATTCCATGCGAGAAATTGCCAAGAAACAGAAGTTGCAAAAAAAGCCATATCTCAGACTGGCCAATAAAAAGTAAAGATTAAGATGGGCAAAAGAACACAAGCACTGGACAGAGGAAGATTGGAAAAAGTGTTATGGACAGGCTAATCTAAGTTTGAGTTGTTTGGATCGCAAAGAACATTTGTGAGACGCAGACCAAATGAAAAGGTGTTAGAGGAGTGCTTGATGCCATCTGTCAAGCATGGTGGAGGCAATGTGATTGTCTGGGGGTGCTTTGGTGGTGGTGAAGTGGAAGATTTGTACAGGGTAAAAGGGATCTTGAAGAAGAAAGGCTATCACTCCATTTTGTAACACCAGGCCAGACCCTGTGGATGGCGAATGATTGGAGCCAATTTCCTCCTACAACAGGACAATGACTTAACCTCAACAAATTCACAAATAGAATGCCAAAGGTCTGAAAGGTCTGCAATTGCAGCAAGTGGAGGATTCTCTGGCGTAAGCAAAGTTTGAAGGACACATTATTATTCCAATTCAAAATCATTATTTCTAACGTTGTCAATTACTATTTATTTCCTTTTAATTTTGCTATATCTCCTATTCAAACTCATTTCATGTATGTTTCCATGGACATTTTTAAGTGACCCCAATCTTTTGAACAGTTGTATATACATATCGCACGCACGCACGCACGCAAGCACACGCACGCACACATGCACACACACACACACACACACACACACACACACACACACACACACACACAAAATGTACTTGTTTCCTCTTCTCCCAGACCTCAAAAACCAGTGTCCTGATATGCTTTAAGCATTATTGTGGACTTACAACATCACATTTTGTTTTATTAAAACAGTAAACCCAACAAACTATGACAAATATGAAAAAACTAATCAGGAGATTTAGGAAAAAATGCATGAAATAATGACAATCTAGTGCCCTTCTCGACCCTCAAATCAGTTCTGTATCACATGTTCACATTTGATGGAAGAGTAACGTCAGATGGTGTGCAGACACATTTGGTGGCAGGGAAAATATTGGCTAGTTTATAAAAGAAAGAGTATAGTTGAGGGCTTACAATGCAGAGGGGAGAAGGTAAATATTGTCAGAAAGTGATTTGTCCAATACAGCCCTCTAGTTATCTTTATTTTTCATCCATCCATAATGCATCATGGATCACTAACACTGAATCGTTCATGGATTATGTAAGACTGCATCATTCAAGGCATATGTCAGATAGTGTTTCTTAGAATCTATTAAACACAACAAGTCCTCATTAATTTGAAAAGCTAACAGAAAGGCTGCAGTCTGACATTCTGAATAACTGTTCCTATTGGACCAGTGTAATTGATGAAGTAATCACTGAATAAGTGGTCAAAACTCTATATTCCATTAAGTCTTTACAGTTTCTACATATTCCCTTAAGTACATTGTTGAGTGTGTAATAATTCCTTCCTTGGTTTACTCTTGCCAAAAAATTGGGAATCATCTCTATTGTATAAGCAATAGTTCAAAACATTGTTTTTATGTTCCTTTACTAAGGAAAACGTCAAAAGAAAATACTTGAAACTAAATTTGAATTGTAATACAATAATCACAAAACTACCCCCTTACAAAATTGTACCAAGCTACTACTATAGTATAAAATGTCAACAAGAAACACACTGTGCCTGCCAAAAAACAACTTTGACCAACTTCTTTTTACGCAATGATATTTTGACAGAACACAATTTTATTTAAATAACATTAACATCACTTGCAAATGTATTGTCGATTAACACTAGCAACAAGTTACTCTCGCTTCACTGTAAATCAAAGCACAAGTGCATACATAAATATGGCCAAACCTCTGACCTGCAAGGTGTATAAACTCACTGACTATGTTGTTTACATGGTAACTAACACGGTGCTCTCCGTAGCACAAGTTCTAGATTTGATTCGGTGCCAATTTGAGAAATTTTAAATTGCTACCCCAATACTTGTTTCATTCAATCTGATTACATATGAAGTAGGACCAGACTTCATTAGTCACAGCTTATTCCCCTCTAATACATACTGAGCAAGACATTGTCTTTAGAATTCAGTTGCTGTAGGAAAGTGTACCATGTAACCTTGAAAAGACAGCATGCACGACTACGTTTTTAACCAGTTTACACCATAAAAATGTTTTGTTCATCTAGACAAAACTATTGTAGTGTAAATACCTTTCTAATTTCAGTAACTATGTAACATGGAATGCTTCCTAATTCCTTACACCAGGACAACAAATCAAAAGAGACTATTGTCATGTAACCATTCACTGATAACAAAACTCTCTGGCTGAATTAAAGAGGCTATGAGAGGGTCATTTAAACAGTCTACCATTATCTATGACTTGGCCTGGATATAAAACTGCACATGGTCATCTGTTGGCCAGGCTAATAGAACCCTCTCATTACCCTCCCTCTTTCTCTTATTCCCTTAATTCTCTCTAGACAGGCACAGCAGGGCCAAGAATGCACCTGGATAGGCTAGCTGCATGGACAGAGTGAGTGGCCATTATCTCCCAGGCCCAGGACACCCAATATCCCAAGGCCCTGGCTGTTATGCAAAGAGGGTGCCAGCTCCGCTCTCCAACCTTTACCCACTCCACTGCTACACTGCCCGGCCCACCCTGCCCAGGGCCACCCGCTGAGAGCCAGTCCCTGCTTTGAATGAGAAAGACCTTTTAAAATTCATGAGGTTTTGGCTTTTCTGCTCTTGGACCGATGTGGGCCCCGTCTGCCCACATTCCTCCCGTTCGTGGGAAGAGCAGACAAGGGAGATGGGGCAGAGCGACCAGAGAGCACGGGGACAGTCTTTTCTCTGGACTTGTATAGACTTTCATGTCGTCTTGTTCGCCGGGAACGCTCTAGTTCCAGCAGTGATATCGTATCTAACTGCTGAAACAGACCATCAGCCAGATTAAGTTTGGAACATTCCGAATGGTAATGAAGAACACAATGACATTCCGGAGCCTTGGCTGGTATTCTAGAGTGCCTCGTTCCCTGTCACCTCACTCCACCACCTGTAACAGTGTCCCACGCTCCACGGGGCCTGGAGAACATGCCAGACTATCTCATGAAATCAAAGTTCATTCCTGCAGGTAACTGGATAGAAATTACAGTAGCTTTTGTAGATAGTTGCCCCATTTTAGGATAATGAAAATATCTGATAGCAGTGCTGCATTGTTGTTTCTTTCTATCATCCCTACTTCACATGCAAATGTCCCATATTTTATTTGACCATATCAGAAAGTAATGTCAGGATATAGTAATTATTTGCTGGCTCAAAGTAAACAATATAGGTTACAGTGTTGAAAGCTTAGCCATGGAATTCAATGAAGTTGGACATTTATGTTTTTGGACTGCAACTTCTGTAAAATAGTTGCCCAATAAATGACCAGTCATTAGTATTGGTGCAGAAAGGAAAGAAAAACCCAGAAAGCACTCAGGGGGTCTATAACTGTCAGGGGGAAGGGGATGTATACAGCAAGGCAACAAATTACACTACTCTGGTGCATTTTACATGGGAATAAGTCTACAGTTTGAGTAATTGAAAATACCTCGTAAAGCAAGCAGCCTACAAAAAGTTGCATTAGCCTATACATTACTTTTTATACTGAATAACACTTAAACAAAAGCAACACCCCTTTATCATCATGCCAAATGGGTTTCATTAGTAATTACATTTATTATTTTTATGTTATTAATATAATGGTCCCTATTATAAACCCTCACTCATAATATAAACTTCAAGGAGATATCCTTAATTTGCTTCCACCTTGTGGAAGGTATCTGAATTACAGCAACAACAGTTTGCATTCAAACCAACTCTCCCCTTATAGCGCACTCACTATACTCACTTTCACTTTTAGGGCTTGTTTACATTACGCTACATTTTCCAAGACGTATCGAAGAAGACTCGAGACGATACATCATTTTGTTGTGTAAACTTACAGATATCAATAGCTCGAGGCACTACCTTCCGAGGTTGCGTGCACCACATTTTCAATAGAGTGCAAGTGTGAAGACAATTCTGTCTGAACTGTATCAAGTTTCGATGTGGTGCGCACGCATATCACTTGATTTTCCCACAGTTGATAGCCAAAATCCTGCGTAGCACATCTCTAACATACCATTGTAAATTCAAACGCTATGAAAAAAAAGCAAACCAATGCAAGCCAAATAAGTATATTTAGTGTTTTACTCTCAGTATCGTAATGTAAACAAGCCCTTACTTGACAAACTCCTGGTATGTGACTGAAGATCAGCAAGTTTGCATTACAACAGACAGTGTAGCAAACTTGCTTATCTTTAGTCAGATCCCAGGATGCCAGTGAGTCATTCAGTCCCTGAGCGATTGCTAATACCCCGTGTGATCTTTAGGAAACTAGACTGATATTAGAGAGACGTTTTGCAGCTTCCAGTCCGCATTAATAAAGTGTAGGATCAAACAAAGAACAAACTTGTTTATCCGTATAACAGTGAAGTATAATGTCGAACTATTAACTTAAATACAACACAGTAGCAATTATTGTGCAATCTAATGTCATTAAAAGTAGCGCACGTTTATGACGTTACCAAAAGAGCAACAGGAGTGTGCAGGATAGTCCGTAGGTTCTCCTACAGCTGTAACAAGGAAGAACGGGCCAAATCACTGAGTGAGCTCAGCCTCGCACAGCACAAACTCAAGACAGCCTACTTGACAAAATGATCAAGGGAGCTCATGATTGAGAGACCTGATGCGGCAGAGTACCATTTCACAAGTCCTCTCAACTGAGTAGAAAGACTAGGAAACGGGTCCTTAGCTGGCAAGACATTGATGAGCTTGAGTCCATAAAGAAGGCCCTTCACCCACGTATGACACTCGCTGATGCATTGTCAGGAGAGAGCTATGTCAGCGTCTCCTTTACGAAGCCTGTCATGCACATTCTGAAGTCAAGCATCCTAGTTTTGGAGGATAAGGAGACAGACCTCACCAGGTCTATCAACAGGAAAATCCCCAGCTAAAGTGCCTAAAAAAGAAATACACAGTGGATATAAAAAGTCTACACACCCCTGTGAAAATGCCAGGT
>JACXGI010002140.1:58412-71514 GCA_016801175.1 Esox masquinongy
TGAACACACACACACACACACACACACACACACACACACACACACACACACACACACACACACAGAGAGAGAGAGAGAGAGAGAGAGAGAGAGAGAGAGAGAGAGAGAGAGAGAGAGAGCGCTCTACAACTGCAAAAACAAACACAGGTATTAGGCGCTCCTATCTCAGGCCAGGGCCAGTGTTCTAGACAAAGGCAAAATAAAGCTTAGTCTTCCATTCCAATCTCAAGAGAGATTATCAGCTGCAAATTCTGGAAGAAGCGGATACCTTTGTATGATTATGTAGTAGCTGTGTATTTTTGTGTGTTTGTGTGCACTAAGAATGTGTCTGCTTCCCACCTAATCCTGTGCTCCAATGGCTACACAAATAGAGTGGAGCTGTAGGGCAACAGGGTTTGTTGAAAGTGTGTGTGTGAATGAATCTGAGAGAGAGAATGAGGAGGAGAGGTCTGTAGCCCCTTTGGGTCACTCCAACATTCAGCAGGCCCTTAAAGTGCAGACAAATGTCTAACCTTCAATTTCAACGGGCAATTCCATCAAATTCCATCTGACCCAGCAATGCATCCTGTGGCTGAAATTGTTTTTATGACAACGATCAGGGCAACAGTACCGGAGAGGTTCACATCAAAATGGAGGACTTCTGACATTTCCGCTCATCAAGATCCTTTCATCTGTGAAGTAAAAAGTCAGGCTGAAGATAGGTTGCCTAATGTGATGGTAATTTACGAGGGATGGGTCTATGTAACAAACCTCCATTTTGAGTTGCACTGCCCCTCACTGTCCCTTCTCTGGCTAATATAGACAGGACACCCTACTCCCAGCACTTTTAGCCTACCTAGGCAGGTGTGAAAGACCAACCACATCTCAAGTCGAGCACTGAATTACTAAAAACGGAATTACTAAACACGGACCAGACTGGCTCTACTACAATCCCGAAGACTTACCCTCCATCCACTCTGCCAATTTCAGCCAAAATAACACACGAAATGTGTCTACGCGCTGCTATAATTAATGTAAAATGTGCAGCCAGTGACTTCTGGACAACAAATACACAATGTTAGCATGAGTTTGTATGGACAAGGGTTAGAGGAAAACAGTGGAAAAGTCGTTGTCCCCCCCACACAAACACAGTCGTAGAACTCCAGGCAATCTAGCTGAAGAAGGTGTGCAGTGAATGTGTGGAATGTCCAAACATTCCTGAATGTCTCCTGGAGTGTGACCTGAGATGACCTTTCCAGAATGGGAAATAGAAAAAAATCTGTTTTGACATTATGAGACCAAAAGGAAAAACAAGACTGGTAGTTTAGCCTGCAGTAAAATAGGCAGGGAAAAAGAGAAAGGAAATGGGTGAGAGGGGGGGGTGAGTCACGGGTGAGTAGGAGGTGATATAAATGCTATCGCTAAAGGAATCCCCATTTCCTCTGTCGTACTCCTTCTCTCGGGACAGGGAATCTGGATTTGGGAGCTTAGCCCATGTAGGATGTGAGCTAGAGTGCTGCATAGACCATTCACAGTAATAAACACACCGGCACATTTTGACCGGTATTTTACCTGGTAAATATGGGTTAGGGTTATTTTACCAGGTAAGTATGGGTTAGGGTTATTTTACCAGGTAAGTATAGGTTAGGGTTATTTTACCAGGTAAGTATGCTAAGAACAAAATCTTTTTTACAGCAACAACCATGGCTGTCAATAAGGGTTAACTGTCTTGCTCAGGGACAGAACAACAGTTTATTTCTTGTCAGCTTGGGGATTAGAACCAGCTCTTGACCACTAGGCTACCCTACCTACATAGAAACAAACAGAGAGCTATTATTTTACTATACCTTATAAGGACCTTTAGGGGAATATGGATGATTGGCCACATACATTTTATTGCAGTTTTTGCCGATTGCCAATACACTGAATGTGAAGGCTTAGACAAAAGCATCAAAACGTAACTTTTGTAACCATGCCTTAAAGAAAGGCACCAAAAGTACAAACACATTTTCTGCTTTGCACTTTGTTTGCAATTCTGCAACACACTTTGCAAAAACACTACACACTGCGTCTTACATTAGACACTTTGTTCAAGAATGAAATCTCTTGCAATCATTGGGAAAACACTTCTATTCAAAATGTAAAACATGCCTGAAACTGGCAAAACCCAAACACACACACAAACACTTACACAAACATACACACACACACAAACACTAATTGAACACCAACTAGTCTGAGCCTAAGCACTACAAATAAACCTCAGGTAAGTTCACCTCTTTTGTGAGAACTTTGCAAACATGGAGGCAGTGAGAAGAAAAGGAAGAGAGAGAGAGAGAGAGAGAGAGAGAGAGAGAGGAGTAGGACAAGGACAAAGTAGGGGACAACATTAGGGCCACTTTGGTGAACCATGTCATAAATCATGGCCTGACGATGAGAGAGGCAGAGTCCAACCCAACCTGACTCGCTACATGGTAGCATCCATAATATGGACATTTAGACTGGAGAACAGGTACCTATGTAATTGTTGCACATCATTCTGCATCACAGTACAATACAATATTGTCCTACAATATTAGGTGTATGCTCCTAAGTGAAGGAAATAAAGGCATAGTGCTGTGAAGTACATGTAATACAGTGTTGATGTTACTGTGTACAGTATGACAATACAGTATGTAAAAAACAACCCGACCAATGACATCATATTCTGGCATTTTCTACAGAACTGTCAGATGTCCTCCTGATTGTCAATGGTTCACCAACTACAACAACTTCACCAACCACATGTCCTCCTGCCTGGGTTGCCAGGGATAACATTGCCTGTGATGTGGATGAGGTGATGTGGCCAGACCCTAACAGAAGGCGGCATCAATGAACCATCCACCCCATCCATTACAATACTATTTTTTGTAATTTTACTGTAATTATTTTGGTTTCTGGGAGTTCACAGTAACATTTTATAATGATTACTGTACTGTAATTCTACTTTTCTTTGTGTGTTTTCGTTGTTGTAAAAACCTGCAATGGCAAACAAATAAACGGTATATATTTTTTGAAGCCTTTCTATTTTTGTGTTCATTGAAATGTGAGTAGATGTACTTGAACAATCTTTCACTGAAGCCTGTATGAGAAAATTCAAACGGTATACAAAGTACTAAAGACAGCAGTATTTTCTATAAAGTACATCTGTGTGTTGTTGCTGCTTTGAAAGAGTAATTCAAATGGCGCATGTGTGTATCATTCTGTTGCAAAAATGCCATTTTGAAAAAGGATTGTTAGGTTACGATTGTAGAGTGTCATTTTGACGTAGAAGTGAGACATTTATCTCCAGGTGTTGTGTCTTATTTAGCTTGTGTGTAGAGTTTTGACACAATGAGCCAAATTCTGCTACAAGTGTGTAAGCAATCAGCAAAAACTGTAAATAAAAATTATTCCCATTCAATTTTCCCTGAACTGCAACCTGAACCTGAATAACCACCCACCCCACACTAAAGCCATTGTCATCCTCAGAGTCTTGGAAGAGGGTGGCTGGATTGGGAAGCTAGGTCCATGTAGGGTTATCCTGCTCTGGGCCTCAGAGGAAAACTGGGACCCTCCATGGAGGAAATACCAGGCTCTAGAGGATGCTGAGTCACTGAGAAAGAATATCAGCCCTACTGTAGTGGTTACTGTAGTGGTTATTGTAGTGGTTACGGTAGTGGTTACTGTAGTGGTTACTGTAGCGGTTACTGTAGCGGTTACTGTAGTGGTTACTGTAGCGGTTAATGGTTACTGTAGTGGTTACTGTAGCGGTTAATGGTTACTGTAGGGATTACTGTAGCGGTTACTATAGTGGTTACTTTAGGGTTTAATGGTTACTGTACAGGTTACTGTAGCGGTTAATGGTTACTGTAGCGGTTAATGGTTACTGTAGCGGTTACTGTAGTGGTTACTCAGGAAAAGAAAACAATGGAATCAAGCTCAAGTATCTCTTGTCTTTAAATGTGATTGTAGTTTGAAGATGACCAAATAACATTGTAACATTGTAGACATGTTGCTGGTCAATTTAGCTACACTAGTGGAATATGACAGAAACCATCCTGTTTATTATGTAATGAAAATGAATGCACCAAAATGACTGTACCTTGAAACATGCAACTGTCAAACTACTCAAGTTTACAAATGACACCACTCTAGTTGGTCTCATCACTGAAGGCGATGAGTCCATGTACCATGGAGGTGGACCAACTGGTGATCTCGGTGCAATCAGAATAACCTGGAACTCTACACAGGTGCCTTACTTCAGGGGAGAGTTTAACGGCTCAGCTGTTGGTTCGGCTAAATCACTTAAATTCCTGGGGACCGTCATCTCCCACAACCTCTGGCGGGAGAACCTACTGTGTCTTTTCAGCAATCGCTGAAAAGACACAGTAGGATATTGGCTGAAAATAATCGTAACCAGCGGTAAACCGCGACACATTGTTTGGTAAGCAGATATGGTCATCAGCCGTCTCCTGTCCTCCTTAGTGGTCCTACATAACTCCAGGTCTAGGAAGCACAGAGGTTAAGATCATCACTGACCTCGCCCAATCCGGTCGGACTGTTCGAAAAATTACCGGCCGAAAGGAAAGGCCAGGTCAATCATGCTACCATATCAGTTTCTTTCCCAGTGCCGTCGTAACATGCATGGACAAGTGAGCATAACAGAACAGGAAGGAAAACAAAAAGCGCCTTACAGAAAATGGATATGTTGTTATAAATAACAGGTAGATGAAAACACATGGTAGGTGACAATGACGTGCAAACAATAATCCACAATGGGTACAAACGTGAGCAATTTAAAAAGTGTCCAGGGGTGAATGGTAATGGAGAACAGGTGGGCAGGATTGGGGTGCGTTCAGAACGACTCCCTGGTGTTGCAGACCGGTGGTTTGAGCACCTATGAGGCGGAAGACGGGGGGGAGGATCCGGAGTTAACCGGATTGGTGACGTTACAGCCATGGCCATCGGTAACCTGGCTTATGTCCCACAAATACTAACTGGACAATACTCACCATATCAAGCCGATTAGAAACTGTTAAGCCAGAAATAAAAATCTCCCTGCATCCAGATAAATGCATATAGCGAAAGTGTAAATATATAAATGGTAGATGAATATATTCACCACTCAAATCCCATTAGTTAATATGCTTCCCACCCATTGTATAAACATGCATGCCAATTTTACATCCATTTTGGGTATCATGTATGTGCTGTATACGATAAGTAAAATTGGTGCAATTGTAATGCACTCTGTGAATAAAGGTTTTGGTTTCTGATTAAAATATCCCAGGGGACATAAACCATACATTGCTGTATTTGTCATTCCTACACTGTATAATTTTTCTTTTTCCATAAAAACATCAGTCTGTTCTCTGCTATGCTCTAAAAGCAATAAAATCATTTTGGACAGAGAGAGAGAATTCCATACCGCACGGCAACACCCAGACTTTCCAAAGAATGTAATGGCACTGTTCCCAAAGGGAAAACTTTTTTCTCCTACCAACCAGAGTACAAACTAAGTGCCCATTGTGGAGGGATTTCCCAACACAGTGGCCCTGTAAAGTCAGATGTATGGGAGCAACTCATCTGGATGGAAAAACAATGTTCATTTTTATTCTTGAAAGAGGAAAGGAAAAAATACAGCGTGCCACATAGTTTCCCATAAATGTTAATGAAGGGCTTTCCCAGAAGGAGTTTCTCTTTTTCCTGCAGGATGAAACAAGGGGTCAGACAGACGCTGATGTAAACCAGTGTTGCTGGTCCACCTAAAGGAGGAGGTACGGAGAAGGGAAACTCACTGGAAATAACTGGACTATAATAATTTATAGTTGCTTTAGGCTTTACTAGGGTCATCTAGTTCACACTAGAAACTCAAAGGATCACTGTGTGTGGAATAACACCTTCCTTATTTACTAACCGCAATGCCGTAAGGCCCTGGAGGTACTGGAGGCTGTCTCTGCTCATTAAATAAATTAAATCGAAAAAGCCAATTAAACATAAATATTACAATCTTCTGTCCCAGGACTAATTACAACCCCATTTCCAAAAAAGTCGGGACGCTGCGTTAAATGTAAATAAAAACAGAATGCAATGATGTGCAAATCTTTTAAACCCTATATTCATTAGAAAATAGTACAAAGACAACATATCAAATGTTGAAACTGAGAAATTTTTCTTGAAAAATATATGCGCACTTTGAATTTGATGCCAGCGACCTAATTAGGTCAATTGGAAACAGGTCAGTAACATGATTGGGTATAAAAAGAGAGGATGAGTATGTCAGAAGTGAGGATGGGGAGGGGTTCACCACTCTGTGAAAGAATGCGCAGGCAAATTGTGCAACAATTTAAGAATAACGTCTCTCAACATAAAATTGCAAAGAGTTTTGGGATCTCATCATCTACGTTACATAATATCATTAAAAGATTCAGAGAATCTGGACAAATCTCTGCATGCAAGGGACAAGGCCAATATTTGATGGCCATGATCTTTGGGCCCTCAGGTGGCACTGTATTAAAAACAGACACGATTCTGTAGTGGACATCACTGCATGGGCTCAGGAACACTTGTGAAAACCATTGTCTGTGAACACAGTATGTCGCTGCATCCACAAACGCAAGTTAAATCTCTACCATGCAAAGAAGAAACCATGTATAAACAAGATCCAGAACCGCCACCACTTTCTCTGAGTCCAAGGTCATTTAACACTAGAACCGCCAGGCCTTCCAGACACTGAGTATCCACCAGAGCCGAACGCCGTTTGGCGTCATTAGTCAATATGAATCGTCCCTATTAGCATACACATTCTCCTCCGCAGCATCACCATCCAGCCAGAGCATCAGTTCATCTACTGGGTCGTTATGAAACTATATAGAATAGTCTAAAAATAATGAATTACAGAATTTGTTTGTTTAAGATGGTTAATGAATATGAAGAATACAAAAATGTGTTTGTATTGAGGGTCTTATCATACAGAAAAAAAACTATTAAGAAAACCAGAAAAGTAACCAGGAAAGCCTAGTTCAGCCGGCCCGCAATTAAAAACGATAAATGTTTTTGCCCTCACTGGATTTGAACCCGGGTCTCCCATGTGAGTGGCTGTCTTTAACCACTACACCACAGTACTATACGTTTGCCCAGTGTCAGTATAGCAACTCGACATTAGATTTTGTCACATAGTAACATCATGTCAAGTTTGAACTTTTTCGCTAGACACCATTAAGCATTGTGTTAAACTGACTAACGTTTCCTCCACCACAAATAGCATTTATGAATGTATGGCATTTGCCACTAGCCGTTTTAACAGCTTATTAGTCAGTAATAGGCTTACTAGTTTTTCTTTCATTTGTGAATGACATTGATACAATCACTATCAATTTAGGTGACGATAACTGACTATTTCGTCAAGTGAAAAGACGAGAGAATCGTGGAAACCCCTATTCTTTACTGCCCAAGCAGTTTTTATCTAGCCTATATTATCCCAAAAATCATGCACGGATGCGTACTTTGAAAATCCACCAGAAATAGTCGCAATATAAACAGTTTTCTTTTAGCCTTACTATAATGTACAGCTGAAGGTAGTAGCCAGTGACGTTTTTGTCTATCCTGACCCAAAAGGCATGCACGGATGCATCCTTCGAAAATCCACCAGAAATAGTTGCAATATAACCGTGAACAGATTTATTTTAGGCTTACTATAACACAGCTACTGAAGGTTCTGCTTTGACTGTGACAAGAGTCGAACGCGGGACCTATTGGTTGCAGGTCCGTGTCTCTAACCACTATGCTATATAACAAGGGGTAGTCAGTCAGTCAGTCAGGCACTCACTCACTCATTCACTTCGCTCTTCTTGGCCGGCTCCGCTTACATGGTATGGCAAAAATACAAAGAACGATTATATCTAAGACCACAGGCTATAGTATTTTCATTCGTTCATTAGGTCATACAAATGTACAAAATGAAAATGACACCAGCCAATCTATAGGTGACATGAATAAGTTATTGAAAAACCGAGAGGAGTTATTACAAAAAGACGAGGTCCATTTCTCCAAATGAATAGGCTATGCGAATGAAGCGTCTTTGCAGGTCTCTCCCGTGGTTTCTAGTGGGGCTATCAAGGTTGATTTCAAGGCCAATGCACAGCTATAGACTCCTAGATTACTGACATATAAGGTTTGTCTATAGGTGACATGAATAAGTTATCTAAAAACTGAGATGAGTTATAAGAAAAAGACGAGGTCCATTTCTCCAAATGAATAGGCTACAAAAACAGGGCGTTTATGCATGTCTCTCCCGGGGGTTGTAGTGGGGCTATCAAGTTGATGTCGAATTGTCGAGTAGCCTATATCTTGTTTATTATGTTTCAATAATAGCCTAAGTAAATTGCTGAATAGTCATGGAAATCTTGAATTTCATTTGTAAGTTCATTCAAATTCAACCAAGTTCAGATCATTCATCTGGGAGTATCACGCATTCATCCATTAACGTCATGCATTCACTGATTAGCACCTGGGTACGATTAGCGGTTGCCTGGGTACCAACGATAAGTGGCGTGTGCTTTTGGCAGATTAAGTCGGAAAATGTGCTAAAAAGCAGGTAAATAGTCTCAAAATATTTTTCCGTTTGTGAGTTCAGAATTCTGACAACAGAACAATGTAATATACGCCTATTTAGGAAAAATCATGGAATGAGGAGAGTGTAGCTTTTTTTTAGCAGCTTTATTTTGATTACGAACTCAAACGCCAGTTGGCGTAGGCATTTAGCGGTTCTAGTGTTAAGATGGAGAGGTGAAGTGTAAAACTGTCCTGTGGTCTGACAAATGAAATTTGAAATTCTTTTGGGTATCATGGACACCGCATCCTCCGGGCTAAAGAGGAGAGGGACCATCCGGCTTGTTATCAGCGCACAGTTCGAAAGCCAGCATCCGTGATGATATGGGGGTGCATTAGCGCACATGATATGGGTGACTTGCACATCAAGACAATGCCAAACCACATTCTGCACGTATTACAACAGCATGACTCCGTAGTAAAACAGTCAGGGTGCTAAACTGGCTTGCCTGCAGTCCAAACCTGCCACCCATAGAAAACATTTGGCGCATTATGAAACGAACAATATGATGCTCAATAAACTGAATGCAAGAATGGGAAAACATTTCACTTCCAAAACTACAGTAATTGGTCTCCTCTGTTCCCAAATGCTTACAGAGTATTGTTAAAAGAAGAGGTGATGCAACACAGTGGTAAACATGCCCCTGTCCCAACTATTTTGAAATGTGTTGCTGGCATCAAATTCAAAAAGGGCATGTATTTTTCCAAAAACAATAATATTTCTCAGTTTCAACAGTTTGATATGTTGTCTTTGTACTATTTTCAATTAAATACAGGGATTAATGATTTGATGTTTTTACTTGCATTTTGCACAGCGTCCCAACTTTTTTGGAACCCGGGTTGTAGTTTTTATAGCAAAAAATAGATGCTGTAGAGAAATGTTTTCAACCCCCCTTTGCTTACAGGACTATATCACAACTCTGCATCATAATCTAGATTTATGCAGCCATGATAAAACGTCTCCGCAATAGATCCTCAGAAAATGTCCAGTATCTTGAAAAGTAGAGAAGTAAAAAGACCTTAAGTACAGTATGTAGTAGGTAACCATAATGTAAACACTGGGCAACATCACTTTCTACTCACAGTATGGTAAAAACAAACCAACCCTACCAGGGACTGACTAGGGCACATACATCGGACACCTCTCCAGTTACTCATCTCCAAGCCAGCCAACCAGCCAGCCAGCAAGATGGACAAGTGAGTCAGCCAGCCAAACAGCCAACCTGCTACACTCAAAACAAAACAGGCTGCTTGTGGTTTCTCCTGTCTCTCTCTGAGATAGCAGCCTGCCGGGCAAAAGAAAACCCCAACAGAAAAATATGCGTTTGAAGCTCCACATGTGGCCCATGTGTGCCCTCCGCCTGGGGGGAGCATGGTCACTCCTCATCGCCCTTGGGGCGTCCAGCCATGGGCCTGGCTGCAGAGGGCCTTCTCCTGCCTCCACAGTCCTCCCCCCAGGCCTCAGTGCAGAAACAACCAAACCATGCGTTGCACCAAAATCAGACAGGCCGTAATGGAAACACACACTTTCCAGACACCTAAGGGAATAGCAAGCATCCCTACCCTAAACCCTGTCCAAACCCCCGCCCCCCCACCTTCTGCCTAACTGTTTCTCTCTTCTCTAGCCTGTCTCCCTATAACGGCCCATCTCATCTTTCAAAAAATAACCGGGCAGATTTTAAAATGATTAGCATACATTACAGATAATAGAGGCTAGACTCATACTGAGGATTTTCAAAGGACGAATAAAAAAGAGGAGATACGAAAGAATCTAGAAGCGCGACTAATTGTGGCTTGCTCTAAAATCCAGTGTGCTTTACTGGCGTAGGGGCAGGGGGGGGGGGCAAAATAAGGGTCTGCTAATTAGCAGTGTGATGTAAGGCCTGCATGTAATTCCATCTTCCCTCTGTTAACTACTGGCAGGCAGACATTCCACAGCAGACTGACCTAAAAAAAATGAATCCCAGAATCCATATGTTGTTATTAAGGTCGTCATTCCAGAACTGGAACTCCCAGGAGTTCTGGCTTGGCTCTGATAGTACACCCAGTTATTAGTACCACACTGCTCTCCACCACTAACTACTTCAGTACTTGTATGCACGACCCCCCTTCATGTCCCCCAACAGCATTTTCATAGGATTGAGATATGGGTTTTGGCTCTTTTTTTCATTTTTTGACTTTAAGCCTCTATATCTTTTTTTAGCCTTTCTGTTGTAGCCCTGCTTTACAGTGGGTAGGTTCTTCTCCTCAAAGGCAGTGTTTCATTTTTGCCAAACATGGCTTCTGGCATTACGGCCAAACAAGTCCACCTTTGACTCATCTGTCCAGAGCACATTGTTCCAGTAGTTTTGGTGTTTACCCAGGTGTTGTCTGGCAAATGTCAGTTGTGTCTGTATATTCTTTTTTGAGAGCAGAGGCTTCTTCCTTCCTGATCTCTCATGTAAGCCAACTTTGTGCAGTCTCTCTCTGACAGTTGACTCATGCACTTTGACACTGATTGTGACGAGAGAGGTTTCATGTTATTCTGGAATTCTTAAAGACTTCTATGAGCATCCACTCATCTTGACCAATTAAACGTCATAGGAATACTAACCGCTTAAAACTACATTTTAAACCTATATTTATTCCTTAAAAAATGCATTAAGCAATATGTAAAAGTATCAAACGTAATTTTTACTACCCACAATATGACTTATGACTTATTTCCACCTTCTAGAGTCAGAACACAATTTAAAAATGAAAGAGGGCTCCTGTCAGGCTGTAGGCTTTACAAAGCCAGAGAAAATTCAACCTGGCTGTCCTGCAATCTCATGGCCGATCGAAACAAGTCCAATGGCTTAATTGAACAGGGACGACAATATCTACTCACCGCTAGTGTGATCGAGTAATCAACAAAACACAAAGGCCACAATTATTGCTACAAAAGATGACTCAATTTTTAACAGACCTCAGGCTCTTTCAACCAGTGAATGACATCATTAGTTGAACTCTCCCAGTCCAAGCTTTCACAAATACTGCTGTGGTGCATAATTATGTCTGAAACACCTCCAGTCATTCATAATTACATATGAAGACTGGAAAAACATCCCAAAGTGTCTAGCTGTGGATTTTTCCTTTAAACTAAATTAGGTGTGGGAGACCTTTGGCAAGTGTTCTTCTGAATGTGTGTGTAAGCATATGCTTTGCTACTTATGTGTGCATTCCATGTGTTGATGTGGAGTTGGCTGCAAATACTATACATGTTTGCATGGGTGAATATGTGTTGAGTCTAAACACGCCTGTTCGCACTTAATGTGCTTTTAATGTGCTTGCATTTTTTTAATTTAAGCACACAGATATTGGCTGATGATAAAAAGTAAAGAGCAAAAGGGAAGAGAGAGAGAGACAACAGTGCAACCACGAAGACTTTTCCTAGAAATGGCCATCGTACTTACAAACTAAGTACACGGGCAACAAGGATCTTGGTCAGGGATGTGAGCAAAAACCCAATTTCCATTCCCTAAAAATGTGTTTTCACTTTATCATTATGTGTAGATTGATGGCAAAAAGAAACGTTTAATTAATTCTAAATTAAGTCTATAGTGGAACTAAATGTTCGAACTGTGAAAGGGGTCTAAATACATTTCTCTTCCTTAATTTGTCAAATCATGATGTCTTGCAATCAGCATCCAACTTGGAGGAAGATGTCAAGCATTGATCACCCACAAGGTGACAACATTTTGCATACAAACACCAACTGAGATTTGGCACCCTCATTCATTTAACCCCCCCATCTGAATTGTAGTGGTAGAGGGAGCTGCCGCAATGAGCGCTGAGGAGCAAATGAGGTTAACTGCCTTGCTAAGGGACAGAACAGCAGCTTTATTTCCACCTTGCCAACTTTGTGATTGAATCAGGCAACATTTAATTGATGCTGTAAGCACTAGGTTACATGCTGCTACCTCCAGCTGTCACAATTATCAACACTAAGTTCAGGGAGCATGTTACCCTGCTGAGGTTAGGGTAAATGTAACCCTCATTATTATCAACACTAAGTTCAGGGAGCATGTTACCCTGTTGAGGTTAGGGTAAATGTAACCCTCATTATTATCAACACTAAGTTCAGGGAGCATGTTACCCTGTTGAGGTTAGGGTAAATGTAACCCTCATTATTATCAACACTAAGTTCAGGGAGCATGTTACCCTGTTGATGTTAGGGTAAATGTAACCCTCATTAACACTGTGTGGAATAGTTGTGATGAGGGTGGCAGGATGCTGTGTCTCCTCCAGGTATTGACTGACAATTATCTACACAACGGAACCTGAGATAAGCACTGGCACGCATGCATGCACACTGCACCATGTAGGCATACATACTAGTGAGGACATTTTGGGGGCAAACAATGCGGTTCTAGTGTTATTTCATTAGAAAAAACAACTCATTTGAAAAAAACTATCCCAACCCTAAACATCTGGTCCTCATAAGTATAGTAACACGTGTACACACTGGCAC
>JACXGI010002141.1:0-78128 GCA_016801175.1 Esox masquinongy
CACACAGACCCACACACAGACCTACACACAGACCCACACACACACACACACACACACCCATTCCCTCCCCTGCGCCAGGCTTGGCGGGGGCTTCACAAGACGAGCAGCGCACTTGTTTGGCAGAGAGAGACGGTCCAAGTGTTAAACTAACAAAGTGCGCTGGGCTGGGAGTATAGTAACCTGTTCTCTTAAAGCCCATGCCTATTTCAGTACATGCCACACGCGTGAGAGTCCGGCCTGTCACAGCCTGCGAGCATCAGGACACTCATTCGGTTCCAGTGCCGGGATTTAATAGGCAGCTTGGTTAGGAAAGATAGGAGACCAGGTCAAGTGAGGAGATGATCAACTTAATAATGAATCAATAAAACTGCTCCATTTAAAAATAGGTGCCAAACGGGGCAAACGATAATGGTGGTGATCATTGAAAGTATGTCCCTGATTGCCGTGCTTTCCAATACATCACCTTCAGAGAGCGGATTGGTGCAGAGACTGATCTCCTTGTAAAGCAGAAGATCCCTCCTCAGAATCATTTAGTGAAGAGAGGAATCTGGTATCAAGATTTATGGATTAATCCGTCTCTTCCTTGAGAATGTACCCAGATCTATATTCAGGAGTCAGGAGGTTATACGTTTTGTAATTTAAATGAAAGGGGTCTAAAAGGTGACAAATGAACAAAGCCGGGTTTCATTAGGAAGGGCATTCTTACGCACATCTTTGAAGATTTATTGTTGGAAAAATCCTTTGGTTTAAAGTGGAGAAGAGAATAGACATGATTAATCACTTTTAATGTTGGTGTCTTGGGCAACTTTCTTTCTATTTGTTATGGCCAGGCGAGGTTCAAGTCCTCATTGTTGGCCTTGAGGGGAAAAGAATGTTGCTACTTTGCAGGAATGAGCAGGTTCTTTTGTGCCCTGATTTATTTGTGGTTTGAAGGACTGTAGGCTAGGTAACTGCCGGGCTCCGTCTGGGTTAATGCTACAGCACGCTCCGAGCCATTCAACCACCACGGAAAAATAAAGAAATAAATTGAGGAACAAAAAGTAAAACACAAGAAAACAACAGATTTAAAGGCCACATTTTAGAATGAATTACGTACAAAAGTATGCATGCTGCCATGCTGTATTAGGAAGACAGCAGAGTAAAAGTTCTCATCTCTGTAGGCTGAAGATGACCATCAGAGTGTATGGTTGGCTAACGTGCGCTGTGCGGTGGGTGTACGCAGAATGAAAATACTCAGGGGCTACAGTCAGCGTGTCTGATCCTGGCTGATTGTGGAGCCTGCTGCCAACCTCTGACCTCATGATTCACAGCTCTCTGCTATGAGCCGGGCTCCGCTGGTCGTCCAAAGCAGCGCCCAGACTAGCTACACAGTGCGGCGCGGCGTTAAAATAATCTGATTGCAGCTCCATTTATCACAACATTCCACTCCAGGATTAGTCAAATCCGGGATTATTACTGGCCTACTACTAATAATGGGATTATAATCTGATAACAATTAAACCGATGATAATGATAATATGGTGTGGAAATAATTGGAGAACGAAAGCACTAGCCATCAACAGTGATCACAAGGGGACCTGTGTCAAGTCTCCTTGGAGGAGCGGCCAGTTGAGTGCGGGAGCACCAGCCCCCTCCCCGGCCCTACAACTCCTACCTCCTCCTCGGCCATAATCTGCGCCTCCTGGAGGTACAAAAGTCAGTGGAGTGAGAGGAACTCCAAGGCTGGACAAAATGGTGCAAAATAATGACAATGAATTTCATGTCTCCCAGTCATGAGCTGAAGATGCTTGGCTGGGCTGACTTGTCCAATTAAATTGTTGCAGGTACAGCGGTGGGGGGGACACTTATTATCCCAGACGCTTCTATGAATTACTCCTCTGGCTAAAGGAGAGGCAACGAAGGGGCGACAGATAAATGCACACAAAGAGCTTACATTACCTCACAAACAGATGCATATGAGAATGGTAAAGTGTAGTAAATGTCACATTTCACCTTATTGTTTTTTACAGCTATAATGTAATATTGCATATATTTCTAATTTGTGCATTGTCCCACATTTGACTGGGTCATTCCTGACTACGATGCTCATTCGATAATCTAAGGCATGTCTATATGTTGAAAATATGCAGACTTAATGGCTTGAACAATTATGAGGATATTAATTTATACAGTCAAATCCTAATCACCGATAATGAAGATCAGATTTGAAAATGTAATCGCCATAATTGTCTCACATTTAACAATAGCAAGTAGGGAAATGACAGCTTGAGGGAAAACAATATAGCTCAACATACACAATACAACGTAAAATAAAATGGTTACTTCCTGGGGTTTTAAGCTGTTTTTATGTACATTATATATAAGGGTATGTCTATATATGTTTTCATAAATGAAAAACCTCATAAAAGTGATCTTATCAAACAGAACGAATATAAATAGCTCAAGCATAATGCCCCCACTCCTACTTACTTCTGCTAAATGAGTAAGGCTGACAGATCACTGCTCAGATCGCAGCCACATTCCCTTCCAAATATGTTGCCTATTTGCAGTACATGGGAATCCACATTTCCTCAAATGCTAAATGAAGTCTGACAGATAGCCTGGAGAAACCAAGTTGGGAGTTTGAGGCTACGTAGGAGACCTTGAGTAAACAGGACATGCTATGTACACCCCGGCTAACAATCAACATATGCTTTGTTTTTCCGATGCCAACACGAGGCATGGATAGCCTGGAGTAAGATGGGTCCTGGGACTGGTTTGAACCTGTAACAGAATGCCTACTGGCTATTTTCTGCTTCAAACCATGTTTCTAATTTGTTTACGCTTACATAGCCAGCAATACAAGAAAATGTATTTCTATGATGGAATGTAAAATAATTAGAGAATTAAGATATTATAAAATAATATATTATCTTCTATATGGGATTATACACTGGGTGGTTGGAATCCTATATGCTGATGGTGGTATATGTAAGCAATTAGGCATCATAGGGTGTGGTATATGGCCAATATACCATGTCTAGGAAGTGTTCAAAGGCACAATGTATCTGTGGTTTATTGGCCACATATCACACCCCCTTGTGCCTTATTGCCAACAAATACCACGGCTATCAACCAATCAGCATTCAGGATTCAAACCACCCGGTTCATAAGAGACCTTATAGAGACCTTATACCAAGGGTATAGAGGTCTCGTAAGCCTTTATCCGTTTCCCACAACTCGTATTTCTTAATTACATCATATGTAAGCGTGACACAGATTTCCTTTATAAAATACGATTATTTCTGAAAAAGGGAACTTTAAGGTATAGGGATGTTTGTGCACACAGTATATATATATATATATATATATATATATATATATATATATGCATATACACATATATATATGCTCAGTTTGGTTCACAGCATGCCATAACAGCAGACAATCGCTCCCACCTGTCACTGTTCAACATAGACAAGAGGTCAAGAGCCTTGGTCTTCTTCAAGATGGAGCAGTTCTTCATGCACTGGGATCCAGCCACCGTGTCATATATCTAGCCACCACCTTTTCATTGTAAAAGGTACAATTAAAATAGAAATTAACCTTTTTTCAAACTCATAGCCATCATCCCTTGTACCATACCAGAGTGAAACAGCACATAGGTATGTTCTTCAATCCAAAAAGGCCATTTGAAAAAGTCATGAGAAGGTGCCACACCACTTGAATGGTGTCATTCAATTCACATTATTTACTCTGTACTCATCAGTTATTATGCTGTACGTGTATTATTGCTTCACGCTAAACATGCAATAAATAATACGTTCTGGGTTCAAGGATTGCAATGGAATTGAAAAGGAAGGTCACTCACAACATACGATTGGCACTTGTATGATGATATTGGGTTTGTGTTGGCATGATAACTTTTGGTGACGTGTGCAGAGCACTAGGAGCCAATCCAGATGTCCCACACCCTTCAGTAATGAGACACACCTGTACACCGCTTTAAATAACAGAGACGACTCTTAAATGTCACATGCAATTAACGCTCATGATACCAGGCAGTACCAATCAAATCAAGCTCCTAAGTTCATACGAAGCTCAGAGAGCTGGGACGTTGGGCCATCAGCCGTTTCACCCTCACTTACAATGGGCATCTCAGCCACGGCTGATTCTCTGTAAGTTAACTGTAAATCGGCCGAAATGATCTCCATGTTCTAAACGTCATGCATTTTATCGCTGGAAAGGTTTACTACTCCATGTGGTACATTTAATGACAAATGATCTGAGACGCAGATGAACTGGAATGTTTTGTTATTTGTATAAGAAGAGCAGGATGGGTGAAAGTGCAGACAGATATCCAGGATGTTGGAGTGGTCGTTTACTGCTCCTTCACCACCAGAAACTGAGTTTCACCACCAAAAACTAAATCATATCCAATAAAATAAATAAAAACATACATTAATGTGTACAATATCTGCAATAGCACACTGTTTCAACATAGCTCTTTCTGGCTGTCATATGGTTTCCTTTCAACACCATATAGAGTAGAAATGGGTTCACATGTAGAAAGTAAACCCACAGACTGCTGTTACAGTACCAATGCAACTATTATAAATGTGAATAAAAAGCCACTGTGTTCTGTGAAAAAACAGCAGATCAACTGCATTTCTTTAGAACAACAGATCAGTATAGACCTTATTTTAGGTTTGCAAACATTGCAGCTTGCACTGCAAAAGATTATTGAATTATGAAAAATATTAAAATAAGCTAAGAAATTGCCAAAGGGCTGAAAAAGTGCTGCTTGAAACATGACAGAAAATTATGAAAACAAAAATCTGAAAAAATTTCAAACATCACCAAATCTGAACAAGCCTGATATTGTTGTTTTGAGACTTTTTTGCTTGTTTTCAGAATTCTCTGAAAACAATGAGCGTAAAAAAATCATAAAAAGTGTTTTGTTTAGAACTATTTAAATCAATGTTGGCTGGCTACATTGAATAGCTGCAGATCGCAATCTTTCTACATTCACAATACTCCCTAAAATGCACACACTTTTGTACCTGACGTCAATGTTTCATGTACTAAGACGGGGGCTGTAAATGTTTAGTTTAGTTGGTAGGGTGGGTGAAATCGGTGGGTTTTTGGCTTTTAAAAAGTTCAGGTTTTGGCTTTTAAAAAGTTCAATTTTATGAATATAACGTTGATTAGTAATATCAAGTTCATGAGCTGTTTACAAGATTACAATGTAAAACATATTGTCATGGATGACGAAAGTTGCTTTCTCAAAGCAGATACGGAATGGCTTGCTTTCTGTTTCTTCAGTGGCATGTACAGGTCAGTAGTCTGTGCTTTGCTGCAGTACTGCTGACTTTGCAGTTATGTTTCCTGCAATCACACTAATGGGCCCCTTCTCCAGCTCACCTCCAAGACCCCAGCATGTTCATACAGATAGAAAAATAAGACTTTCAAAGAAAACACAGGCCTAGAATAATGAGATTCTTCAAGTGCTCTGAAATCTAACAGAAAACTGTGACATTTGAGTTTGAACCAGGTGACTTTTTAACAATACAAAGACAAATGAAGACCCAAATGCTCTATTCCTCCCATTACACAGATGTAATTTTCCTGTATTAGCCTAATTTCTGTCTTGATAATGACAGGGGCGCTAACTACTCCCTTCTCTCTTTCTAAGTTGTAGGAATTCTTTGAAATAACTTAAAGAATCACAGGCTTCTCACTCAATGCAAGAGTGTCAAGGCCTCTTCTGAATGAAAAATGAACACGGAGGGTAAATAAAGCAATATGACCAGACGGACCAGGAATTCACCGAATAAGTGTCAGCCGCAGAGAAAAAATGAAGCATTTACCTGTTCCTAATCTCATTTCATGATGGCTTTCCGTAGATATCGGACTCCTCCATGAATGAGCTTGATGCTCCGGCTGCTGGTCCCAGATGAGAAATGGTGTTGCTCCACCAGGCCAGTCTTCCGATCTGACAGTGGGATGGGAACCAAGGCAACAGATCAACCGCAGGCTGATATCTGGCTACTTATTGTCCCAAATGTTTAGAATACATCACACATTATTTTCATATAGTATGCATGTCCTTCCACTGTAATAATGCTTGATGGGTAGAATATTGTGCAGGCATACATATTCCAGTGGGTAAAAACGGCCAGCATTTTCATTCAACTTCACTGTATTTACCTGAAAAATTGGCCTGAAAGTGTGGCTATAATTCTAAGATACATATACACACACACACACACACACACACACACACACACACACACACACACACAGATATTAGATAATATATATAATATTCATAAATAATATAGCAAATAAAAATACAAATCTGTTTATTAAGTTTTTGTCAATATAGTTATCCAAAAAGGAGAATTGTCTGGCCATAAAAAAAGGAAATATGACATTGAAACTGCTGGTCACTCTCACCATTGAGGCTTGTGTTCTGTCCCTGAAGGATAGAGACTGTAAATCCCAATTTTGAAAAGAAGAAAAGGAAAATAAATGTGGATTAGGAAAGGGGATGAGGCGGGGTTTCCAAAGACCCCACAATTTAACCATTAGACAATCAAAATGGAGAAAGGAGAAAACAGCTTAAAGAAACCAGCAGCATAGATAATTGATTTAGGATGTAATGGTAATCGCAAGACGAATCCTCAACAGGGGAACAAAGAAGACATCTTTACATTTTTGGTGATTTAACTTTGCCCGCAGACAGAAAAATCCAGCAAGTTGAAGTATTTTGCAGTTCCAGCCTTTAGTGCTGGCTACTGAAGCGCCTTACAAGCTGTGCCCCAGGGAAACAGCTTGGAGGCAGCTTCACCACAATGACTAGGAGGTTATGCAACATCAGGATGGAGAATATCCATCTACCCAATGCTGTGAGCGGGGACTGGAACAAAAGTGTGCCGCCACACAAAATCCCAGCAAAATTCAGTTCCAAACTATAACAGCAGTTCCAGCTGAATACATGGGAATCAGCAGAGATAAGAGAGAGTCATTTTGAGGGAATAATAAAAAATAATGCAATGTAATTTGTAATATCTACTGCACAGTTTGTGGAGAGAGCCTTCAAGAATTATTGTCACTCTTGATAAAGATGAGAAAAAAAGGCTATGAAAAGAAAAACTAAATATGTTAGAAATCTAACCTTTGGGTTAAATTGTTCAAACAAAGAATGTTTTTTTTCAAAAACTTGTCACGATTATTGGCACACCTAGAAATGCTTGTATACCAAATGCAATAGAAGTACATTTCCACTGATATACTGTACATATTTAAATCCATCTGAATCATTAGGAACTCTTAGTTGGTCATGACGTCCTGTTTCAGTAGGGTATAATTCTGCAGTGACACATATGCAGGATGATATACTCCTTTATTCATCTATCAACATGGGAAATGTCAAGGTAAAACAAATTAAATGCAACTAGAAGTTATTGAACTTCATAAATTAAGCAATGGCTATAAACAAAATCTACACACCTGGAAATACCATCTCCATTATTAGGGTAATAATTCATATGTTTAAATCAACTGGAGCTGTAATGAACCTGCCTGGATGAGGACCCAGGTGCATTTTGTGCCCACGCAGAATGAGAAGAATGATACAAGGGGTTAACATTTTTTTCAAGGATCAAAGTTAATGCAAAAAAATTTTTGAATCTTCGGTCTCCAAAACTACAACTAGTCGTTACATCCATGAGAACAATCTATTTGGACATTTTGTCAGTAGAAAACTTCTACTCTCATCAAAATATAAACGTTACTACTGTACCTGGAGTTTGCTTAACGTCAATGGAACTTCAAGTGGAATCATTTTGTTCTATGGTCAGATCTATGGCGGTGGAAATGTGATTCAGTAGAACTGTCTTGCTCCCAAAGGAACTTAGGAGCTGGTTAGAATACAAAAATATGTCTGCCTCAGCCAGGAGGGTAGGCTAAACGGGGTGTTTGTTAGATCTTCCAGCGGGACATTTATTCAAAGTATTCATCCAGATTCACATAAAAATTGCAACAGAATGACACTTTTGCAATTGCTATCCCAGTCCACTGACATAACCCCATAGAAAACCTGTGGAGTATGATGAAGATGAGAGTCCACAAGCGAGGACCAATGACTCACAAAGATCTGGAGAGATTCTGCATGGAAGAATGGTCTCATATCACTTGCTATGTATGCTCCCACCTCATTCAAAAGTGGCATTGTTTTATTTTGAACGTAAGATCAAGGTGATAGACAATTATTTTTCTCATAGCCTTTATTGCTCATCTTTACCACGGGTGTTTATAATAATTCTGGAGGGCACTGCACCAGAAGAGCAACCAGACTTGTTCACCATGTCCCTTAAAGGTTGCTTACAGAGGTCAGTCATGAGGCTCAGAATATATATATTAATGACACCCTAAAACAAGATGGACATACATGCTCACTATGCTTCGTGACAATGAGACTCCCGACCACACGCAAAAGAGATGAAGGGGACAGCATTAGGAACAATCAGTAGGTAACAGATGTAACAAATAATTCCAGAAGAAACATACCCTACGTCTAGGCACCTAAGGCACAGCGAGAGCCTGTGGCTCCTCCCACTGCAACGAGCACATCAAACTCCTGGGTGCTGCATAAGGTTATTAACAGGAGCTGCCTGGATGGGAGCTCGTCTTGGAAGGCCCTGTTCACCTGTTTAAGTCGAGCCTAGACCGTCCACGCAAACAAACCAGTCATCCATTTCATTGTCATATGACTCCAGGGGACAGTACACATTAATAAATGTGTTTCATTATTATGCATATGTCTTCACATTTTCTATGATGGATTTTTTTTTTTGGGGGGGGGGGTACTATGCATTTTCTGTGGAGAAAAAAAATGTCAGACACCAGCAAGGAATAAAAAACTATAAATCACATACTAATTTATAACAACCCCCCATAGGCCTACCCCACCCTATTTCAAAATCTTGTCCATCTAGCCTAGATTAATGACAAAATTTGCATGTCACATTTAATGTAACATTGTACAATACTAAAAATATATTGACAGAGAAACTAAAAACAAACAAACACAAAAGCCTAAATAAAGTACAATATATAATACTAGAGTAATATCCAAAGATTATCTCCAGATGATCTGCAACAAAACACCCAACAGGCAAATACTGCAATAGAAATCCATCACAATAACTACTGTACCACTAATGAAATGTGAGGTAGAATACCAGTAGCATAACTTCTAAGGAGTTCATAGCATTTCAACTATGTGGAAGTTCACCTGTTTTGTTTTTATTAAGATTTTTCTTTCTTATCAGTGCTCTGCACTTGAGCAAGGCAGTTAACCAGAATTGATTTGGGCCAAATCTGGTAGACCACAGTGGTTGGGTTAGGCTAAATGTGAAAGTTCAATTTTGTTTGGACATTGTGCAATCTTGTGCAATTGATGTCTAAAATATTCAAATCCCTTATCCTTTATTACTGGACATAAATGGAAGATAATATCATAAAAACATATTTTTTGTTGGTTCTGTTTGCTTAAACTTCTGGAAGTGGTTCTCAACTTACTGACTTCTCAAGGTTTTGTTGTGTTCGGTATTCTACCCGGATCAACAGTGGTGGTTTGTGTACATCTGTTTCTGTTACCATTGATCTCAACCAGACTCTAGCCTATTGCACTGCGGCCAGAACAGACTCATCAGCACTATAAGTTTGAATGTGTTGGAAGAAGGCGGGAAAATCCTGTCATCCAGCTGCTTAAGGAGAAAGCCATGCAGCTTATGCAAAGCTTGAGCCAATTCCCTCATCCATCTAGACGACTTAAGAAGGACCCAAAATGGAATCACAGCAAATTATGGAGCAAAGATGCAATAACAGCAAACAGAGGCAGAGGCTCATGAACCTTGGTTTGTGGTTTAATCTATTTCTGATTCCAATATGGATGAAAAATAATTAGTTAATTAAAATAACAGAGAGAGGATTTGGGAGTAAGATTATATCACATCTAATACCTATTCCTTAAAAATACAAAAAAGAGAAGAAGTCCTAAAACAGGAACTAAATTCATATAACGTCTTCAGATGTAGGCTAACTTGGCCCATTTGGATCTCCTTGTCTTTCACAACCATTGGGCAAAATTATTCATCAGAAAATATAAAAAATAAACTATTGGTTTCCTTGATTTTCATTCGAGCACAACCCAACAGGCAATTGATTGTGGTATCAAGGCCACCTGCAGGTTTGGAATACATTTGGAGTTAGAAAGAAAGGAAAAAACAGTCCAACGAGGAAATATTGCCCCACGACATGAATATGCAGGAACTTGATACCAGCAGTGTCATTGCTAATGTTGCTGCCAATTACAGAGTATGTCATGACACTGTGATTCATGAATATTCATCACTGACTGATATAGAGGCAGTGCAATGCAAAGGCCTCTATCCCCATTTTACTGTCTCATTGTGAATGGTGAACAGGTACCTCCATCATACCATGGCGGCGCCTTCCAGCTGCAAGACAAGCTGTTCCATAAGGCATTGCTAGTTAACAGTATGTTATATAAAGGCGTATTAAAGTGATGAAGTGCTCCCTGGCTCTAAAGAGCAGGCATTAAAGCATATTAAGTAGACATTTAAGCTTGTAAAGTGGGAATGCAGAAATGAAGAGAAGACATAGGGCATAGGAATGCCTTTAGGGTGAGATTGTTCAGAAAGTTAAAATTCTGTCCGGTCCATGTAATGAAGTTTGTCAGTTCTATCAACAAATATATAAAAAAGGCATTGCCCCAGAACTAATAGATTAGCCTAAATCCATGTGGCTGTGAAACTTTTAGCAGTAACAAATGCAGATACTGGGAAGTACATAACACTGTCACTCTGACTACCTGCTCAGGAGTAGGGGTATAGCACAAAATTCTGGGCCCTGTACGTAGACGGTCTCTGAGGGCCCCTCCCCTCTTTATTCAAGATTCAAACATTTTCGAGGGACCCTCTGCACATTAGGGCCCTATATACTTAGTACCCCGTTTCCCCCCGGTCCGACGCCACTGCTCAGGAGCATATGTACAGGAAACAAAAGCAACACAAAGACAACTGTAAGAATGAATAGCCTAGCTGCAACTCCCCTCATCCTGAACCTGACTTATAAAGCATTCAGGAAGGACACGGGACATGCAGGTATTTCAATATTACTGTTTTGTTGCTAGGGTATTTACTATAGAGAAGCAAAAGTACATAATGTATCCATTTAGGTAGTTTCGTTTACCTCACTATTATTTCTCATTGACGTGATTGTTATGACAGGGCAGCATGGCAAGCAGTAGCTATTAAGCAAGTTAACCGAAGCACAGAGAAAGCCACAGGTTCATAACACTTTCCAAAGCAGAGAGAGATGGCCCTGAAGCGCCTTGAAACTAGGGGTGCATTCTGACACGTCATTACGTAGAAAGGTAAACAGTGCCTATGTCATGGCGGATCTCCTGCTAAAAATGAATGAACTTACAGTACAGCTCTTACGACGTCTCGTTCAGCGAAGCAATCAGGCTGCACAAACCCCAGGATCAATTATTGCAAAGCGTGAAAAAAAGTTGACAACCTGGCAGGCGTCTCATTGCTAGCAACAACTTATTGGCAGTCAAACAAGACAGCAAACAAACAAACCAATCAAAACGGCGTTAACAGAGGTTTTGCTTCAATTTTCAATTTTATTTGAAGCATACCGCACACCTCCTGCCCTGCCCCAGCTCTCCTTATTGTGTTGGACAACTGTGTGTAAAGTAGATTGAAGACCACGCGCACTATATGGTGGAGGCTGGTTTCACAGAATCTGACCCTATCAGGCCTCGCGTGCACTATTCATAAGCAGTCATGTAATGATGGTTTCCAGGACCAGCAACGACTTTCCCGTCTGTCTATTCAAAGAGCATGCGGAAGTGAGCCCACTGTCTAGGAAGCGCGCATACACACAGACACACAGACACACAAACTCACTGTCCAATTTGTCATAAGAAGCGGTAATATTCTCACTGGTCAATAAAAGACACTGTGCAACCCTGTCTGTTCACGCACGCACACATTTTCACGTGATTGGCACTGTCACTCCAAATTCCATCCACCTCAAATATAAATAATTTTCAGGAAATATCTTTGCCCTGGTTTGATTACATATGATTAGCTCCCCACGTCCAAATGATTGTCAATTAATTGTGCATATAAATGAGGTACTTAGTTATTCTACAGTAAAATGGGCAATTAAACGGCTAATTGTATTTTCATTCTAAACTTTAATTGGTAAATTGATAACAGTAGATTAAGGAATACCAATAGGCTAATAATATACAATACTAACCACTGAGACTATCAGAATAAAATTGTTGGACTTTTAATCTAAATAGACAGTACACAAACACCAAATTGTAGCATAGTTCCTTTTTTGGATAATAATGTATTTACATTGTATGCATGTATTAAACCTGAAATTCTGCAATGTTGGAGGGTCCCACTATATTACACCCAGTTACTTACAGTGATAAAATAGTTTCATGGGAAATTGTAATCAGTAATGTAACTTTTGAAGCATTCGTGACCCAATAATGTGACCTGATTACTGTTGGATAACTGTCCCCTTAAGAGGCATAAGAGGAAGACAAAAAGTATTCATCGAGCACGTTTGAGACTTCATACGTTTTCTCTGATTTGTGGTTACAGACTTTCTCAGGTGGAACAAACTTTAAATGTTGAATTGAAATTAATTGAAAAAACAAAACGGGTTTAAAATATCAAAATTTGTAAACATCCTTTATGACTTTGAAAGTAACAAGAAAAAAATATACAACAATTGTAATATTTTATGATGTCCAATTCCCATTATAACCTTGATTCATTGCAGCAACGTCACAGCAGATTACGGAGTGTTGAAGATCTCGTCAAGCCGTTCTGCTTATCACAACTCTGGCTCAACCTGGGAGTTTTGAATGGTGAATACACAAATGATTGAGAGGGCATTCTCTGGCCAACAAAAACATTTGAGCTCACGGGCGCCCGACCTACTAGATTTTCTAGATTGCGACAAGACAAGGCAGCCGTCTGGCATCGTAACCACCCTTTGCTGAGCAGATTTGAACTGCCCTTTGCAGGCCCACCAGGCCCTGTGCGCATGTTGCGACCAGGATTTGAACTCTGTCCTGGCAGTGGCTTAGACCAATGCTCTGCTCAAAAGGCCTTTACTGGTAACTGGCTGCAGTTAAGTTACATTATATATATATATATATATATATATATATATATATATATATATTAATATAACTGGTAATCAGATACACTATATCACCCTGGTGAAATATATAGGTTTCACAAACATATAGGTTGTCAAGCCTAAAACAATTTGGGTAACTTTACAATTCACTCACCATACAAGAAAACAGGCATTATCATAGGTATTATTGATAGGCTGATAAACAATCAATAATAAAAAATAAAATGTATTCTTTTATAAACACGTCATCTTTATCAAAAGTTTCAAAGGGTTAAATGCAGAGATAGGCTAAATTCTACTCTCTGCAAACACTTGCCTGTTTCAGGAAAGCTTTACTTTCCGGAAAGCTTTACTTGACTGACCTAATGTATTTCAGGATCTAATAGACCTAGGATAACATCTTCCAAAACTCCCATAAGCTGATGTCTGTCTGCATTTACAACAATTGATTTCCCTTTATCTTTGTGTTTTAAAATGTTTTTGAGGTGTACTGTTTGTATACCTAGTGTATCCAAGTCTAAGGTAAATGGGATTGGTTGATCTATGGGGGATGAACAATAGTGTCCTCTAGAGGTGAGTGCAACCATGAAGTGTTGTTTGGGTTCTCTCGTAGTTCACTTATTACTATGTAATTACTGTAGTAGGAGAACAAGAGAGCTCCCTGATCATGGACTAAGTTTGTCAATACTCCCATGAGAATATGGACTAAAATTAACACATAAACCTATAGGTTATAAAAAAAATATAACTATGTGTTGGTAGTATGCTATTATATTGCATGCAAACTCGTGTTACCCCAATGCTGGATAAGTCTATTCAAGAACTTCCATACCTTGTCCTATGTAGTAGATTCATGCAACTAACAGGTCTTGGGAACACATTTTAAGTAGGCCTTTGTGGATACGCGTGCATCTAGGCCTAGACGTAAAGATAATGTAATAAAACTTGTACTGTACAGGAACAATAGGACAAGGTCTATTTTTGGAGGTCTGTTGACTGCGTCAAAGCCGGCGTTTTCTGCGTCACTCTCCATTCTGTGCTCTCCCTATCGCGTTTCCCTTTCTCGAATAAATTGGCTCAGCCATGACAACTGGCCCTCTGCACTTAATAATGAGTTCAACCCACCCCTTTATAGTCTGCTCATGACTCAACCAGCAGAAGAGAACATGACTGAAGGCCTGTGAAAGGTAGGCCACACACCCACGCGATTATGAAGTCTATATTTGGAGTCCAATTGAAATCTATCGTTTAGTTTAAAGATAGCCAGGAAAAATATTGACCCACCGATCATTATCTAACCAAACAAAGTGCTAACCCGCTCTTGAGTCCACTGCGGGCTGATTGTGACATGCATGTATAAACAAATCATGGCCACTCAAACATTATTGAATCTAGAGTAAATATTACTTTTGTCAAAAAGGCATCATACGCTATTAAAAACGGTTTATACCGTGTGTTGAGACTGACACATAGACTGACACATTGCGACAGAGCTTTACCTGATCAATTCGTGCAAACGTCTGTGGTCTGCTATGCGTCTTTCCTAGGTTTTTGGAACACCTGGCTGCTGTTTCGTAACACCTAAGGTGAGACCTGGTTTAGGATGGACGTCATGTTCATCATAAACAGACCACAGGCCTTCGTTCTGTCTAAACAGACTGGCACAGTAAAGTTGTACTTGAATATATATTCAAATGTAATTTAAATATCTTGGTGTCCATGTAAATATCAGGTTTTCCTATAGTTTTTACTGAATAGAATCCAAAAAGGGAACGGTCTCCGTTGCAGTAATACACAGACTTTGCTACGGACTCGGGGTCGGTTTGGACTGTGTTCCAAAACGGATTGGTGCATGTCACTGGCGACGCAGATGACGTTGAGATGTGAAACACGTGGGCTGTGGTGCCCAGAGCTCACATAAACAAAGGCACATTGGCAGACGCGGTAGTCGATGGTTGTATCGCGCGCAGTGCTCTCAGAGGAAGTCATACAGATTGCTTGGTATTGTACGCTATATTCTCGCTCACGCTTTGGAGCTTTTTGCAGATTTGAAGAACACTATCTACATGCTTTATGCATGGATTGACAACCACGTTTCTGATGTGAAAGAAGGTAGGGTGGTTCATTTTAATACGCCATATTATTATTAGTTTATTAACCTTTATGTGTTGGGGATTTTATAGTTTTGTCATCTTTATATAATGTATTAAGAGGTGTACACTTTTTCGGTAACAAGTTATTTCTTATATTATAATTTGCCTTGTTAAGAATTGTAACATTGCGCACTGGGATTGGTAGCCTTCTAAGAATGAGAATTGCTACATTTTGCACTGTGTTCCGCGTTACTTAGCAAATGAGAAGTTGCGAAAGTCACTGAGGTCCTTGCCGTGCAGAGTGGGCGTTCAGAAACTGTCTATGAACTTCTAACTTCTCGATTAGAAATGTCATGCATGGCACCTGTGAAGCATGGGCTTAAGAAGCTCATACTTGCGGTTTTGTAATTTACCTTTTGTCATTAAAGCTACAATCTAACCTAAGACACAGCAATTGAGAGCTTGATTGCCTAACTTGACTATAACGGGTTCTTGAAGTACATTAATATACCTTCCTTTGCGTTTTCAATCGAATTTAAGTTAAAGTTATCTATTTCATTAGGGGAAGATTCCAGAAAAGAGACGCTTTCTTGAATCCTGACCCCATAAAACTCCAGACAACATTATCCATTTCAAGTGTCACCGAAAAACCGTCCCGAGACTAAAGGTAGGAAAGATATTCTCTACAGTCTGTTATAATGAATTACTGTAAATAACTAGTCCTACAACTTTTATTACGAAATTTTAAAGTGGAAAAAATACAACTGAAATAGCTTATCTAAACATATGTTCCGGAACTAAATTGTTTGCAACCATTTTTATTTTGTAGATGTAATTCCATGTCGACACTTTGGGGCGTGCAAAGGGATTTTAACAGGAACATTTTGCCACTTTTGTTTCAGCCATGCCCTGCGTTCAGGCTCAGTATGGGTCATCACCACAAGGAGCCAGCCCCGCTTCGCAGAGCTACAGCTACCACACCGCTGGAGAATACAGCTGTGACTTCTTAACACCGGAGTTTGTTAAGTTTAGTATGGACCTGACCAACACAGAGATATCAGCTACTACTTCTCTCCCTAGTTTCAGTACATTCATGGACAACTATACCACCAGTTACGACGTTAAACCGCCCTGTCTTTATCAAATGCCCCATTCTGGAGAGCAGTCCTCTATTAAAGTCGAGGACGTCCAGATGCACAGCTATCATCAGCAGAGTCACTTGCCGCCTCAGTCGGAAGAGATGATGGCTCACTCCGGCTCCATGTACTTCAAACCGTCCTCACCTCATGCCCCAAGTACACCAAACTTCCAGGTTCAGCCCAATCACATGTGGGAGGACCCTGGGTCCCTCCACAGTTTTCACCAGAACTATGTGGCAGCAACCTCTCATATGATAGACCAGCGCAAGAACCCGGTGTCAAGGCTGTCGTTATTCTCCTTTAAACAGTCCCCCCCTGGTACCCCTGTGTCGAGTTGCCAGATGCGATTCGATGGCCCACTGCATGTCTCGATGACCCACGACAACCCAGGATCACATCGGAGCTTAGACAGCCAGAGCTTTGCAGTACCCAGTGCTCTAAGGAAACAGGCCGGCTTAGCCTTCCCTCACTCCCTACAGCTCGGCCATGGACACCAGTTGATGGACAGCCAAGTCCATTCGCCCCCATCCCGAGGGTCACCGTCAAACGAGGGTCTTTGTGCAGTGTGTGGGGACAACGCCGCTTGCCAGCATTATGGAGTGAGAACCTGCGAGGGTTGCAAAGGATTTTTTAAGGTGGGGAGTCGTTGATTGTGAATTTTGCAATCTAATTATTGCAATTATTCGTTGTATTGTTGGGCCTGGGTTATCATTGCCAGGCCATTGTTATATTAGTATTTTAATAGTCGTTGTATTGGTTGGAGTAGGCCTAGTAAACATTTATGAGAATTGCAATATAATATTTGGATATAATTTGGATATAATTTTCTTGTCTTGTCTGGACCAGCGAGTGTCACATTCCCCATGGTAAATTTGAGTAGTCATTTTATTTTCACCCCACTGATTCAACAGCTTGATCCTACCTCTTTAAATAGAGGTCGTCTCAGAAGGCCGTAATAATATGAATGCCCACGGATTTGTATTTACTGAATGTCTACCACTCCGGTTCCTCGCATATATAACAGCCCAAAACTAGAACGATGGATGTTGCTGTATAGAGGATGCTGTTACGATTTTAGGCATCCTCTATATAACGCATGCGGAATTAATACCAACTTTCTGTGTATTTTACAGGCGTTTATGTTTATGCTTAAAGCCTGTTGTCTTCTTTTTTTGCAGCGCACTGTTCAAAAAAATGCTAAATATGTGTGTTTAGCAAACAAAAATTGTCCTGTCGATAAACGCCGAAGAAACCGTTGCCAATACTGCCGTTTCCAGAAGTGCCTTGTTGTCGGAATGGTCAAAGAGGGTACGAACATATTATAGTCATGATCATTGTTTCTGTGTCGTTGCATTGTAACTGCAACTGCGCATTAAGCTTCTGCGTAAAGCAAAGTTGAGCCTTTTACGCAGAACAGTCAAAGTTAATTTACAATTTCTTGTTTCTTGTTTTTCACCCAACAGTTGTCAGGACTGCTAGTCTAAAAGGTCGAAGAGGCCGTCTACCCTCCAAACCTAAAAGTCCCCAAGACCCCTCACCACCCTCGCCGCCTGTCAGTCTCATAAGTGCTCTTGTTAGGGCCCATGTTGATTCCAACCCGTCTATGTCTGGCCTGGACTACTCAATAGTGAGTTTAACATTCCATTCACTTTAATAAATTGTTTATGAACATAAACAATGTGCTGCTGATTTCGCCCATTATTACATTGAAAATATAACGTTTTTAGTTTATATTAGGGATTTTAGATTTGCGATAAAAAAAGTTTTTTGTAAGACTGTCTTACAAAAACTAAGGTTTGCATTCTTAACTTTGTCGTTCCTTTAAGTTGGCATGGGTCTTAAGTAAATTGCTTTGAAATAGAGAACTCAATAAAAAGAAGACATGAATTTAATAGTAAAAAAAGCACTATCCTCCTAGAAATAGGCTTTGCAATTTCACGGGTTATATATTTTAAAGGACCTCATTAAGCCCTGTTGAAATTAAATTCCAGTTTCAGGCTAACCCTGACTACCAAATGACTGGAGACGACACTCAGCACATTCAGCAGTTCTATGATCTCCTGACGGGTTCCATGGAGATTATCCGAGGTTGGGCTGAGAAGATCCCGGGGTTTTCTGATCTTCCGAAACAGGATAAAGATCTCCTCTTCGAATCAGCTTTTCTGGAACTTTTTGTTCTGAGGCTGGCATACAGGTAAGCTTGGTAATGATGAAATAACCTCGACTATAATAAAGATCATCCCCCTTCAAGCTCCACTGCTTTGGCTTTTATTAGCTACCCAATAATTAGGAGCCTCTTAAATCCCCATTTATTGCTCAAGGTAATTAATGACACTTTGTTATTAATTGCAGGTCCAACCCAGTGGAAGGCAAACTCATTTTTTGCAACGGAGTGGTCTTGCACAGGCTGCAGTGCGTCCGAGGATTTGGAGAATGGATTGACTCGATTGTGGAGTTTTCCTCCAACCTACAAAGCATGAACATCGATATATCAGCATTCTCCTGCATCGCCGCTCTTGCCATGGTAACAGGTGCGCAGTTACAGAATCTCCTTGATTATAGTCACTTCCAAATGGTAGATGGTTTAAATTTATTAAATATACCAACATTTTGCTAATTATGTTTTGTTATTTTCACATTACAGAGAGGCATGGGCTTAAGGAACCCAAGAGGGTTGAAGAACTTCAAAACAAGATAGTGAACTGCCTAAAAGACCAAGTCACGTTCAATGGCGGATCCTTGAATCGTCCGAACTACCTGTCAAAACTTTTGGGAAAGCTTCCTGAACTTCGCACGCTATGTACACAAGGTCTGCAGCGTATCTTCTACTTAAAACTCGAAGATTTGGTTCCTCCGCCAGCAATAATTGACAAACTTTTCCTCGACACTCTACCTTTTTAAATTGACTTTTAAACGGACTTTTAACGAGACCTCAAAGAACTTCCACAGACTCTGTTTGAGTCAGCCTGACAGATTTTTAAGATTTTATCACTGAATATTTGCAAGCTCCGTAGTACAATCCCCTGCATTCATACCAAGGATCCATTAAATTGACACAGTGAAGAGTGAGCAAATTGGGTTCATAAAACCCACAAATGTTGGAATTTTTTTGTTTATTTATAAATGTTACCCCAAAAATATTGTGAGTAGCCAACGATCGACCCCACACCAGGGAAAGTCTCCAAGACTTCTCTTGACTTTATTGTGGATATTCTCCACGAAGTTAAAAACTTTCTTGCAACTCTTATTCCTTATTGTTGACTAAACACCTGCTCCATTGATAATGCATACTGATATGTAATATATTCCATTTATATATACACTTATGATAGATGATGTGATGCGTCCAATGCGTCAATTTATAACACGTGTAAAAAGTTCGTTAATGACAAAAAACATTTTTCTTTTATGACTTGTGCCTATGTGTTTCTGTCAGGATCCCAGAGATATGAAAGTATTTCGAAAAGACAACGCATGTTGTAGGTTTTATAGACACTTGCTGTCGAGGTGATGTCTATATTATACATTATATTCCGGACACTATGTAGTCTGATAGATTTTATAAAGATTCGTAGTACTGGCACAACCTTTTATGTATGACGCATATGTGAAAAAGTATCTCCATCTGTATAGATTAAGAGGGACCCATGGTGTTTGTAAAACTGTCAGACATTCCTTGTTTGTATGTGTTGTAAGTATTGTTGCTGTTGAATATAAACGTTTCTATATTTATTATTTCTATTGCCGAAAGCTACATTAAGCATGGAGCAATTTAAATTATTTTAAACCATCATAATTCATGCTGAGCACGTTGTCTAAGTTTTATGTCTTATAGACGTCTAGATAGTTATAATTTCACACATTTAAAATTGAAAAATTCGTCCTATATAAAAGATAAATAAGTGTGCGGTACATCCTTTGCCTTCATGGTGTATTTTAGTAGGCTATTGCAATGCATTCGATGCCGAATCCCAAACGTTTAGAGAGAAAGAGATATTTAATGTTTACAAATAAAACTTTGAAATCATTTTTCTTGAGAAACAATTTATCTTAACTGATTTTTGCTTGGAAATACAGGGGCATCTAAATGCAATGATTAATTTAGTAAATTATTGCTTTCACTTAATTCCGATTTTACATTTTCCCGAATTATTTTTCGGTTTCATGAAACATTTGCTCAGGTTAATGAGAAATCCGGAATTACTAATTTGTTTGTGATTACAGTAAATATTGGGTTGCATTGAAGTGTACTTCATATCAGGTAACCATTAGTAGGAATAGGCATGATTGCTATGGTGTAGTAGGCTAGTCTTTCATTGACGTAGGAGATGTATGATTACATTTATTTTGTATTTAAAACGTGAATAACTAAAATACGTCGGAACTCTACTGAATATTATTGGATAAAACGTTTAATTTCGTTGTTTCGAATTTCTCATGGCCAATGCGTAGACTAATCTGTAGTCTATAGCCTAGGCCTATACCCAAAAAACGAGCCCAAGAAGTATTCAGGACATTGTCATTTAAAGAAAAGTGGCTTGCTGATATTGCGTCCATTTAGGTTCATAATTTGAAGATCCATGCCTTCAAATATCAAATTAAATAAATGACAGACGACAACATAAAAATAAGATATTTCCCTGTCTTCTCAGGCAATCACTACTAACAATTCGGAACTTGAAATGGTATGCTGAAACGAGGAGGCAGCTATCAATCCAAAAAAATCCATGCAACAGTTGGACACGGCATCATGTCTGACAGCTTGTAATAATTTATATCAAATAGTAGGCTGTTCTGTCAAAAATGCAATGTAGTCTAAATCAAATTTATTGGGGACAGAATAATGGACAATATAACTGAAAAATTTAGATTGTTTTTTTTAACAAAATTAAAAGAAAAACAGGAGTGATTCAAGTTCTGAAATATTTTTGATATTAGGGCTATTAGTTTGGTTTAAGAGAAAGCATACCATAGGTGAATAACGAAATAAATAGTAATTAGATGTAATCATTAGAATTAACTATAAACTATGAATATATAAAATCAGAAACATTGAAGTTCAATCTATGTTAGTCTATTGCTTGCTTTATGTTAGAGGCGCCAATTCAAATATTACAGGTCTCTAATTTGTTTAATACATGACGACTAAGTTTTAGTAGTCAGTTGTTACAGAGGTGTGCAAACAAACTTCTTGAGCGGTATACAGGGTGTAGCCTCTACAGAAAACTGCTCAAACTGAAAACTTACATAAAATCAAATTATTTTAGTTTTACTCGGAACAATCGGAACAATATGAAAGTTGTTAGTGCAAAGTGCAGTTTTGCCGCATCAACGCACAAAAACCTTAAACTAGTACGCTACCGTATGAAATGTTCTGAGGTTCATTTTGGATCAGCAGCCGATCTGGTAGGCACCTTTAAGGCCAACTAAAATTGTTCAATTTCAGACTACATAGGCCGCTGCATGGAGTATGAAACCTCTCCCCTACTGTTAAGGAATGTGAATCTCACAGATAACTATCCTAAGAAATTAAGAGAATGAAGTTGATCCCTATCATATGTCTCTAAATACGTTGCAGAATCTGCCACGATTGGTAGAGGGGGAAATGTAGGGCATAGTTCCACTGATGCTACGTTACATCTTCTGATCTCAGAAATAACTTTTATTTTTGCATAAACGTGTGCATACAGTATATTATAATCGTTTTACAAAACTTTGAATCGATGTAATGAGGGTATTCAAATGTTTAAACCAATTCTTGGGATATCAGATGGATATTTAATACCAGACCAATGCATTTCTCACCATGTAAATCATTTATGTCATAATATTCCCCCAGGGAATTCCACTGTTAATTCCTGGCAGCAGCGGTAACCTATTCCGAACTTCCCTGATTATTCTTTAAACTACCACACCGGAGGACCAGACATTGCACTTAACTTTAGTTCCTCATACTGGCCTGTCTTTATTGTTTGCAGGTGTATTGCATAAACCTCCAGTAATCAACAGTCAACATTGGCAACATGACTTGGAGATAAAATAGGCTATGTTTTCCGAAACAGCTCACCAGTGTAGCTCCGCAGACGAAATTAGGAAACCACAGGCGAATACCCAAACAGGCAATAGCGTTGGTTGCATGACTTCTTAACTACTGTCACTGCTGGTCGCATCACTCTGTCCTAAAAGAGAATTGATGTGAGCCTCCGAGGCTATGTCTGGGTCTTAACCACAACGGAACATGATTTGTCATATGATCAACATAGCAGCAGTACAGCTCCACTTGAAAGTTCTTCACAGAGGGCTATAAATTGTCGAAATAATTAGATCTTTACTGCAAAGTGCTAATTCCTAGACAAATTGGGATTACATTACATTCAGAACCGGTTTGGTGACATTTAGTAGATATGTTGAAAGGGGTGCTTTGTCGCAAATTCTTTTCTGTTGATTCCAACTACAGTTTCGTTCGGAGATGTATGTCTCTTCACAAAGAAACACGACATATGTATGTAGCAAAAATATTTTTGACAGTGTCTGAGCATGAATACACATGCAAGGGGATTTTAAGTCAAATCCCATTTAGATCTAACAACGTAATCACCATACCTCATTTCAAGGATTTTACTTTTTTTAATTCTATGATTTCCTAATCCAATGTAACTTATCATTTATGGCATTTTAATCTTACAGCATTATAGCACATCCTCACAGTGATGCAAGTGCATGTCTGTTTTTAAAATAAAAGGAGCTGAGATTGAGAGCCAGAAATAGCATGCTTATATGGTGTTTGTAAAATATGGTACAGAGCCCAGATGTCCTCTGCTAAGTGCTAGCACCTGTGCTGAGAATGTCTCCAAATTATAAGGGTATGGGCTCATCCTCAGAGAGTGCTGCCAGTTCAGAGGGCTACTATTAAGTCCTGCAGACCAGGTCAGGATAAATGCAATTTTTTTCTCCTTATTCTGTGAATTCCTTCAATCTCTCACAATTCATTTTTTGTATTTGACCAAGATTCGCTTCCCCAGGCTGAAATGTTAAAACCTTATCCAGACTATCTTTCAAAAAAACTTTTTAAAGAAATTTCACTAACCTACAAGTAGAACAGATGATTTCAAGGGCATAGGACCAGGGGGGATGGGGGGGGTGTATTAGAAGCAGCTAAACTGGTCCCCAAAACAGTTTTTAAACATTTTAAATGCCCCACCATATAAAACACACTGCGCCTTGGATGCTTTCTTGACTTTTATGACGTCAAACAATACAATATACATTCCCCAGTAAATATTAGTCACATGCTGCCGAGAGCATAGACACAGTGATGGTAGAATAACTGCCAATAGATGCCATTTGTTGATATGTTCTACTTGGTTTATGACCCCTGGTATTTTAGATTTTCAAAAGTGCAAAACAGAAAAATATCCATATAAACTAAATGTACATTTGAATTTTACAGTTTTCAACACCACAATCAATGTATTTGCCATCTCCTTGTGTGACAAACCCATTATATAAAATTCACATTTAAATTTGATTAACTTTGCTAGACCTAAGATATATTATCGGCAACCCTTTTTATGAATCCTGTTAACCTTTGGTAACCCTGCTAGAAGTTGTGGGTCAAGGGTCTACTCTTGATTTGTGAGTATGCTGGATTACGTCATGCAGTCTCTTCATTTCATAGTACTTCATAACACTTTACAGCACTTCATAACACTCCATAGCACTCCAGGTGGAGGAATGATGGATCCTCAGTAATAAGTTACCTTACCAGATAAAATGCACTCGGTTATTACTTACAGGACAAGTTTTAAATTCAAAAAGGAAGTCTGCAAAGAAAATACATTATAATACCTGTTTTCTAAATGACATCCATTCAGCATCGAGAAAAGATGCAATTTTAAGTTGGAGAAAGTCTGACCACTATTCAGAGATCATTATGATGACTGACAAAATGGGTTGGATGGATCTTTTTTGTGAAATTCTAATTCCGCTTAAAGGGAAAGTAGTTTAATAATGTTACTGATATTGTGTAATACAAAAATAATATCACTGATAATACCTTTGAACCGGTAACTAATTTAATTTAGAAAGTTACGTAACCAACCCTGATAGCGTTTCATAAGATGCCACTATACCACATTAAATTACATGCTCCTTGATAATACTTCACATTCTTTTATTGTTCCCGTGTCACACCTCTTAACTGTTTTAGCTTATACCAAGAACTTCTTTCTTTTTTGAAAGATACCCTGAATATCTGTGACAAAAACATTTTACTCCGTTCAGGGATAAAACTAAACAAAAAATATGAATGCAACATGCAACAACTGCTGCCACACCTGTCAGGTGGATGGATTTGGTCTTGGCAAAAGACAAATGCTCCCAAGCCAGGATATAAACAAATTTGTTCACAACATTGAGGGAAATAGGTTTTTTGTGAGAATGGAACATTTTGTTTTTGTGCATAAAATATGGGACCAACAATTTACATGCTGCATTTATATTTTTGTTTAGTATGGCTACTGGACCCATGGCCAGTGTTTGCTGTGGCTGCTTAATGGAATAAACTTGTGACTGCAGTTTGAAAGGCAGAGTTGAACAAGCTTCTCTTCTGCTGCAGCCCACAGACCTACCACATTGTTAAACTATGTTTTGTTGCCCTCACCCCTGATCCTTTCCCTTCCAAATAATAATCCCTTTACAGTACAACCTGGGTTTACTTTGGCAATATTTGGAATGGAAAGTGTTTAAATGAGCATGAGGCAATGTGGATAAGCACTTCACTATAATGACCACGATACTTTGATCATTTTTGATCAAATTACGTTTAGTGAAGTTTGTGTCAAACCTGTAGCACAGAAAACAGTCAAGACAGACAAGACGTTGCGCAGAAGTGGCTGGAGCCTCCACAGGCATTGTCTCGCCCTGACACACAGAGGCTTTATCATTCCTAGGACTAAACAGACAATCGATGTATGGCGAATGAAGGGAAGTGACATGCTGTGAATGATGAGGAGCCAAAAATCAAAGTCCTCTGTCCTCCTCAACTCTAATGGCCATCAGCAAGTGGGACAGGATCAGCAAAATGAGGTTAATCATTCGCAAAGATCCTTTTAAAGAAGATTGACTGGATTTGACGCCCAGTCACATCACTCATAAATATTTACTTCCTATTAACAGCTGTGGCTAGTCTGTTATTGCACATTGATTTCTGATGGATGTTGTTAAATTATTATTTCAAGTGTGGTCAGCACATGGAAATCCATTAATGCAATACTTGAACTAGAGCTCAATTGTGCTGGCAACAAGGAATTATTCATGCAATGCGATTGATGGAGTTATCTAGATGGAGGTGGTGACCAAAATGTTTTAAAGATAACTATTATTATGAATAACATCAATAGCAGATATTTTGGCCAAACATGCCAGAATTTGTAATATAATGTACAATAAAACCGCTTTATTTTCAAGTTTTCAGAAGCAACATGAAGCAGTATTGAACATTTCAACCTTGTCCTTTGACCTTATTGACTAAATAAAAGAGGACATTTCCTTTATGGAAATAGTTAATGTTTCCTAGGGCAGACATGTTTCCGATTCAATTAGTTTTAATGAACCCACTGCTCACTGTTCAGTGAGGTAGAAAAAACAGCCGTAAACGGTGGATGTTAAAAGAGGAGATATTAAGATCTGACGGAGAGTGTGTATTTCTAAGTGGCGAAAAAATGCTTAAGTCTGTCTGGTAGGAGTCAGTGGCTGAAGAGGCAGTGGATTGTGTAATGCATTCGATCTTCAGGGCAAAGCTCAAGGAAAGGAAGGAGAGAGAACACAAACGTTTAAGAAGCCATTTGTGAAGGGCCCAGTTCGGATTAATATGAAAAAAAGATCTGAGATAAAATGCCATAAATCAGGAAATCAATGTGTAATCCACATAAAAATGGCACTTTGTAACAAATAAACTAGTACAAAATGTTGATGTAGTTTGCGTGACGTAAATTGTTGTTTTCAAAAAGGAGACCACCCATTTACACTTCAGCACATTCTGATGACTAGATTGGATGCATGGTTGCAAACTATCAGTCGGTCTGAGGTCATCATGCAAAATGTCAACTTGCTCAGATGCATTGGCTTCCTACCAAAACGAATTTGCCCTGAACCTGTGATCTGATTTTCCCTCTCCTGCTTCACCATGTGTAGAGAATGTCTCAAACACGGCCACGCACATGTAATACCTTCATGTTGTCAAGTTAATTGTGCATGGTTGTATTTCATAGACTTCTCAGTCAAAAGCAGTGGGACAAACCCCGATGGCTCTGATTATCTCTGTGTTGAAATCTCTTTTGAATTGTGGACAATAGTAAGTATTAGAAATTTGGGTGGGAATGAGTGGGAATGACCTAAAGTACTAAGCAACTTTAATATTTCTCTCGTTCTAACTAATTTTGCTATCATCAATGTCATCTTGGGAATACAGGGTGAAGCAAAGCTCTGGAAATAAAAAAAACGACTTCCGTTTTCAAGTTTGAACTCAGAGTATGATACCGAGTCAGTTGTCAGAATACAGCTAATGTCCGGCACTTTTATTTAGGACACAAACGCAGAATCATGCCCCACGGATATTGCAGTAACTTTGTCATATGGCACATCCAAATGCAAGGCCTATGGCCAAATCTCAAGAAAACAGAGGAAATATTTTTGCCTGTTATGACATGACAGTTTTTGAAAGTTCAAGCAGAAAACCAATTATAATGAGCAGTGCAAAGCCTGAAGCCCATCCATGCTGCTCATAGATAATAAAACTAGAGGAGGGAGAGAAAATAAGACTTGCAGTAAGCCACTGCTTATAGCTGGTGGAGCTATCCACCCAACACTGCAGATCATATAAATAGTCATATAAATAGTGTCTGTTTGCTGTTGAGTTTCCAAGCAGCTGCATTCTAGTACAGATCAAATCAAATAAGGATTAGAAAGTAAAAGAGCACGGTTTAAGGTAATCTATCCCACAGGAGCCCAGGTCCGATTCATCAAACAAAGCTTACAACTACACTATATCTAACACCCCAAGTGTTTTCACCACTGAATGGCTAGAGACATATATACATACATACAACCTTGAAATTATTTATGAACTACGTCCGTAGATATTGCGAGCATCGAGGGTTCCACCATCCCACTAGTTAGATTGGTTAGGCTGCGTGTACTATAATGTCTGACCGCGAGCGTGTGTGCTCTTCGGCGTACGTTTCTATGTAGGTTCGGAGGGAACGGTTGTTATGCAAACACACGTGTGTCACACGGCACACTCTCTGACAGACGCAGGCTCCTGTACACGCTCCATATGAGCACGTCTCCACTCAAGAGGATCCAGCGATTGTACAGCTTCTGTTTTAGCTGCTGTGCTCTTCCTGGTCCGTTGTGGAGGGCTCCATGGAGCCTCCTCAGGGTTGAGGGTCAGGGGATTGCAGGGCGATGTGGGGGGGGGGGAGCGTGTCACGGCAGACAGGGGAGATCCAGCGCTGGCTTTACCAGAGCTTTGTCATATCACCAGGAGATTAGGAACAGACACATGTCAACCCCTTCAGAGCCTGCTGTAATAAAACACCTGCCAACGGCCAACACTCTGGATCCACTGAACGGCAGCACCGTACACAGCCCCACAACACCGGGCCTAGCACTACAGCTAACCCAGGAGCTGATAACAACTTACTCCGGTTGTTTCAATTTTGATACGGTTACTAGAGTTTAGGTTTCTCCAAAAAAAAAGACAGTGTAATATTTGAAGGCGTCATTTGTCTTGTAATCATGGTTGAACCGATCCCAAGACAAAACTGAATACTTGAGAATACTATGTGAAGTCATATGTCTCTATTCACAGATTCATTGAATAAAAAAATGTACATGACTATACAGGAAATAGCAAAGATATGAATCAAATAAAGTGAGATTTCAAGAATATGGATGTTTTACATTAAGAGTGCTAACAAAAATGCTCAGCCCGTGAACACACATTCACAAGCTTTGTTCTTCATGAGTGAGTTCCTTTTCAATAAGAAAAAGAGAAGGACGAAGTCTCAAAGAGGGTTTTAACCATGTACGGGATCAAGGTCAATCAACCTAGCCAACCTAGAAGCTCTTCAGAAATATGGACTAGGCACCAGGGATATTTTCCCAACAAAAAGCCACAAGAAGTGTGCAGAGAACACTAGAATCACTGACCTTCAAACAAGCTTTCTATCCATATGGAGTATGGCAGACATGCACAATCCATCAAAAATGCACATGAACTTTCCTCTTCAAATACTTCTTGCTTGAATAACAGTCAGTGGCTCAGATGTGAATATTGCATAGACCTATGCAGACAGCAATTATTTTGAATTCACAGAAAGTAGAAAAGCAACTCAATGATGTGCAAATATATGTTTAGGATACACAGTCTTAAAAACCTATAATTTTTTATATTGTCTGACATGTGGTTTATAGCTCCCTGATACCAACCTCACCTTGGGAAGACTAATTAATGCATATGTTTAAGGTAAATTGATAATATTTATAACATTTGCCCCATAGTTTAAAAAACACTTTATTGTGAAACCAACAGAAGTGAAAAATAGAATCAATAAAATGTATATAACAAATCTGGGTCCTGTATAGTAGACATAAAATTGCCATTCCAGTCTCCCCCCTTCCAGGAATGGAAAGATCAGTGTTAATTTCCAGGCTGTCTTTGATTGGGTGAACCTGGCTCCGTCTCGCACGACATGGCTACCACAGGTCAGTGGCTGGTGCAGCGTACCATGAAACAAACAAATAGAAAACGGCACCTTGTGGCACTCTACTTTCACCAGCGTGCGACTGCAAGCCTGCCAGGTCCCTGTGATGAAGACCTGCGCCTCAGAAGAGAGGGAGGAGAAAAGGGAGAGAGTGTGTGGGAGAAGGAGTGGTGAGAGGCAGAGAGGGCAGCCCAGGGAAAGAGAGGAGAGAAGGAGTGTCGGTGCAGGAGGTGTGGGAAAGAAGGGGGGAACCCGAACGAGAGAGGGATTGGGAGAGCAGGAGAGACAGGCCGATCATCCAGTGATAAGATGTGGAAAATAAGTCTGATTATCACAGAAGGCTGAAAGACTCAGACAGTTGGGAGTCATCTCAAAACTCAGGAGGGGAGACGGGAGACAAGAGGTCACAATTATAACCCGTCTGCTCGTTTCCCCTCCTCCTCATGAAGTAATATATTCAGGTAGTTCCTGTACGGCACTGGGGGGAAATTCTAATTAAGGGTGGTGGGAATTCTGACACATGTGAAGCAGAGATCAATATTTAGCACCATAATCAGCAATGCCTGATGGCTTGACAGTGTCATTTTGGTGTTCTGGGAACTCTTCGTTGCTCAGCAGGACAGGTGCATGCAGGCCTTGCTCCAACCGGCTGGCGGATTCCTCTCCCAGCCATCATGAATCACAGAAAGTAATGCCTCTTTTGCTCCATTTTGTCTTGTTTTCTTATCTTCATTCATCCTTTTAAAAGAGAAAAGGCATCTCTGTCAGACCGGGCTAGTGGACGCTAATAGCAAGGAGCACAAAGAAAGTGAAAAATGAAAGCGAGAAACACTTTGCAGAATGACCGGACTAGGGTGGATCATACAGTACCATAGCAGCTTTACACTGGCCACTTATCTATTGTAGATTCAGGAAACTCAATTGGGGTCATCTGACAAAGAGACTCAATTCAGGGAACAAGAGATTTGGTAAAATATTTAAATATTTGAAAAACAACATTATGTGAGAATATTATGTTCAGTACCTTATACAGTACCTCTCTATAAACACGTTACAAATATAATATGCTTTCTTAAAGAATAAATTGCAGTGTGTCATAATTTCCTTCGCAGGGTTGAAGTGCCACTACATGCTGTGTTCAATATCTGAAAGTGTCACAGCCAGTTGTGGTGGGGAGGCTCCAATAGGCAGTTAATATTGGCCCTGCATCGCCTCGGGCTAAGGTAAGTGAGGACCAGCAAATCATTCCTTGTCTCTAGCGACTCCTTCAGGTGTTTTTGTGGTCTGTGAATTGTGGTGGAGCTAGGAGTGCAGAAGAAGCAGAGTAGTTTGGAAGGTACGTCCCAATCTTCAACTCCAGAGCAAGTTAGGAGTTGCTTTGATAACAGGAGGTTGTAAACATTAGACATCACTCAAAAGGGAGAAAAATAAGGTAAAAATTTGAAAGAAGAGTATTCACAAATGCATGCACACACACACACACACACACACACATTCCCACACATAAAGTGCAACATTTCCAACAAGTGAACCGCACTCCAGAGCTGACACCGCCACTGATTTACCACACGGACGGACCGAGTACCAGGAACAAGGTGTTGTTGCGAGAGGAGAGGGTGAATGGGGAGGGCAACCAAGGGGTCCCATGTCTCCCCCCCATGTCATCCCATCTCCCTGTTCCTGTACGTCGCTGACACGTACGGGGGTGCTTACCACCCCAAGTTGCTCCAATTAAGGGCCGTCCCACTGTGCTGTCCATTGCTCGGAGTGCTCGGGCGGGTGACAAGAAATGGTCTGGGATCTGTCTCTCTGGTGACATAACGAAGGAATTTTAAGGAGGGATAGTGAAGCAAACACAAGGCCGCATGCTGGGCTCAGATAGGTAGGTAACGAAGAGCCTCCGTAAATGAGTGGCAGCCACCAAGGCATTGAAGATTCTCTAATTACTAGCCGCAATCTATCTAAGTCAGTGGCCTTCTAATTTGATTTATCAGAATGCATGAAACCCCTTGGAATGATGCCCTTATTAGAAAGACACAGTTGACGGGGGGGACACAAGAGGTCTTTCGAGGGGAGGAGGGACCCTGGGATTTAAGCATCCATTACAGTCAAAGAGAGAATTAATAGTTATTAATCCAGACAAACATGGCTGCCTTCCTTCCTCCTGCTTTCCCATTTGGGCACACGCACGCACGCGCACACGCACGCATGCATGCACGCACACAAATACAAACACAAACAAACAGTTGCATTACCAGTAAAAGGAATCAAAATGTACCTTGAAAAGGAAGATGCAGCAATAAACAAGGCGAAGAACAACAGAGAAAAGCCATAAATATCTTTTGCTAGGCATAGTCCTATTATTTAGTAGAACCGCAGCTCAAAGGTCTTTAACTCTTTAACCGAATTCCTGTCTGCCAAATTCAATTGCTGTCAGTCTTCCGGGGCCCACAATGTAATATGTGCATTTTGATTTAATTTTGCCTCAAAATACATACATATACATATTGTTTATTTGGTTATCGAGAGAAAAAAATCAATACTTATATCTGTACCTTGTCAGTTCTAAATGCATCATGAGATAGCAAAACAGCCCTTTAATTTCATTTGGCCAAACCACATAGGTTGTTAAATTCTGTGCTATTAAAGATTTCCAACATTTACAATGTCTCTTTTGCCCATTGGTTACTGTAGTTTGTCTCCCACTAAGGAAAAGGAACCTTTTATAGATCAAGAAATGTAATTTGGAAAGTTCAAACTCTTAACAAATTACAATGAATCAAAGCTGCAACTTGCTTGCATCATTGATTTGAGAAGAATTCTACCAACATTGAAAAGTTTTCAAGAAGTAACTGAAAATAACTGTGAGACCTCACCCCAAAAACATCTGTAATGCTGATTAACTCATAGCTTGCCATGTTCCTTGAAAGACAATTATGTGTCAGATAAAGCTGTTTGACAATGTTGTTGGTTTTATGTGGGACTTGAGGTAATCTAGTCAGGTTTAAAAAACGATTGCTGCTTTGTTTAAGGGGATAGTTTCATGGTGCTGTTGTCACACTGTCAGTCATAAAGAAACAGTATTTAGACAGACAGTTGAAAGGTCTACACTCCTCCCATCTCCAGACTTTAAACATCCCTTTCTCAGCAAGACAGCTATGTGTTCAGTGCCAGTCAACTCCTTAGCGATGCTCCCCCGTCATTCTTGCAAAGTGTCTGGAAGGAGGAGGTATTATTGTGAGGAATACAGTGAGATCCAAAAGGTACATTGGGATGGGTCCAACCCCCTTTTTCAATAGGGAAAAGCCAATATGTGTACAAAAGCATCTGGACAGCAAATTCATCAGCATTACTTGAATGGAGAAACAAGTTCATACAGCATTACATGGCTGACAGGGAAGATAAATCTAGCCACGGGAACACATCTCGAATCCTCATAGCCCCTCATGGCCCATGAAACAGATTGAAGTATGAGCGAGTAGAGGAAAGGAGATACCCATCATCCAGTGTGTGTCCGGGCCTCTCTGTATTGTGGTGCGGTCCTGTCTGAGAAGATCGTGTTGGCTGCCAGAGTGGGGCTGTCACCGTTGACAAACCTCTGCTGCGTGATGCTGTCACTCACACTACAACAGTGTGTCCGTCACCATGCTCACACAGTCATGCATTGACACCTTTTCACGTGAATGAAGATCCTCGAGTGACTGACAAAAATAAAAGATTGGCCTTTAAGAAAATCTGCCAGAATAGCGCTTCTCTGTATAAGGAGAGACTTATAATTTGCAATAATGGCACACCGATAACTCTGGGAGAGGAAATTACAGCAAAAAAGTGGATCTGAAATATCCTTTTAACTGGCAGAAACAGATCCATTGTAGACAGAAGTCTTGTTTACTTGGTAAAATGGCATCAATTAGGAGCGGATGGCAAAATTTGCATATCCTCTTAATGGACTGGCCTTTCTTCTGCTGCTCGCTCCACTGTGATTGTATAGATGGGACATGTTAAGAGAGACGGAGAAAAGGTCAGGTGTCTGCACCATTCAGGTGATCATATTTTTCACAAAACAGTTGTGCATTCTCCATGGCTATTGTCATGTCATATAGGAGCTTATACCAACATTTCTTAGCTCAAAAATCACTCACTCTGACAATACATCCTCTGACAATATTCTTCTGACAAGACAACACATTAAATAAAATTAAATTGTCGTTGAGGCAGTCATTTACAGCTACTTCATTGAAAACTCTGCATGCACTAAAATGAATAAGCTCCTAAAGTAGTAAGAGCTGACAAACATACATTTAAATACATTTGTGACAGTAAACCTTAAAAGAAAATTGTTATCATATTGTTATCATATATCATATCACATTAAATCAGTCATATTTGGATACATTTGGCATACATCTACTATTATGCGAAACATGTATAATATTCTAAAACAAATCATGTAATAATAAATGAATTAGTAGAAACATTTAAAAAAATAATGAAATTAGTATTGTGGTTCTAAAAACATACAGTGCAATTGAGTCTTTATTTCTTCTGAAAAGAAATATAGCCCCAAATTAGAAAAATTAACAGGCAATTTAGTGAAAAAGTCAATATCCTGTGTGTAGGACTGAGCTAAACAATTTGAATGATTCACCAATTTGTTTTCATTATTAACAGCGACCACCACAGTAGAAGCTAATTAATTCAAAGAATGATATTTCATCATCAATATTGAAATAATTGCCCAAGGAAAGGGTCTGTTCCCTCCCCACTGAAGTGAGGCAGGATACGGTAGAATCCCTTCCCCCTCACCCAATTCCTCCTCCCCTCTCTCCCCCAGAAGCCTCACTCCCACCACCCCAAATTGACTGGTCTTGCACAGTTGCAGCTGAACAAGAAAGGAATTGCTAGTGTCAAGACACAGTTTACAAATATGACATCTCCTCTGGCATGGCTGGAAATATGAAATATTGATTTATGTGCAGTAAAAGGTCTTATAAAAATGATCACATACACATGAGGGATTAATGCGCAGAAGATCAATAGAAATTTCATTCTTGACGCTAGACTGTCACCTATGGTGAAATGCTAAAATAAAGAAATCAATATTATCTATGAAATGTCAAATTTATTATAATTATGTGGATGAAAGCTGGCCAAGTGGCTCCCAGGAGGTTGAGAGGGATAGGTTACCACACTCAAGCATCCCTCATGTCCTCCGTTCTCTCGCTGCCAATTTGAGAGCAATATTGGTGTAAAGGGTTTCCAGCCTGTTATGTATGGCCATGTTGTAACAAATTCCTCCCGGAATATTTAACTGTTGAGACTGACAATGGGCTGCAGAGACCATGGCAGTTCGTAGCCTGAAGGTTGTGTAGTTAACAGCTGTTAGCTTTGGCAATTCTGCCTCTGCCCCCTGGATTGAAACCTGTCTATGTGGCATCTGCCAGTGACAAGAAGTCACCTCGATCACTGAAGTACAATATCCCCCAGCATGCATCGCAGGTCAAAGGAAAACACATGTTCACATAGATAGAGCAGTTATTGATTGGGATACTATAATGGTGTCAGCGCATTTATCATATCACTTTCTTTTATTGCGGTCTAAGTGGAATGATGTATGACGATCCTGTTTCATGACAATCATGGAACAAAATTCATGGCAGTGAAAAAGTATGGCCTGTTGAATTTGACAATTTTTTTAAGGTACAAAGTATATGAGATTCAGTCAATAGTCAACTTAAATCTAGAAGGGAGGCTTGTGGTCTACCATTTCATTTAAATATTACATCAGTTAACTTGTCTCTGTGGCTTCCGTCACCTTTCCAAAGCTTGTTGTCTTGTATTTGCTATTGCATTTAACCTGAGTGGTACTTGTGTTCATTCAATTGTTACTCATTACTAATTAATATCCGTCATATGTGCTGGATCAATTTATGTAATCAATGGCGGGTACTGCTTCTCGTCACCAAAAGGTCACCGATATGGGATGGGAAACCAGCTGAGGGAGCTACAGGCGCTGGACAGCGAATATTTAGCTACACGAAGTGTAGCATGTTAGCCGGATCACTGATTTTAGATGAACAAAACCTAAATGTAAATGTTTTCCTTCTCATTTAAGCCAGTTTTCTTTCCGCAGCAAAGGCCCTATGTACACACTAGTGTGTGGCAGCTGTGTAATCGCTTTAACAAGGTTGGCTCTATTAAACTAGGCAACGGTACAGCTGCAAACATCCAATAAAGCCACCACAATATTATGCCTATTAAACATTCATCTCTGTAGGCTTAAGAAGTTCTAAAAAAAAAAAAAATACCATACCGAAATGTAATCAAGGAAAACATGCTTTTTTCCTCGACAGAAGGAGCCAAACCATTTTCACTATCGCCTACATGAAAGCTGTGCAATAAACAAACAGGACTTAAACCAGCAAGAACTTTCCAGGTCTGTTCAGGTGACCACAGTGTACTGGCTTATCTCAAATTTAGAGGCACACGCAGAAAAAAAAATATGCCTGTCAATCGAAGCAATTTACCAGCACGGATATTAACAGAGAGAGCGACAGAGGAAAATAACAAATCGTGTAGTTACATTTAAAGTGGCTAAATAGAATTCAAAGATCACAATTTGAGAGATAGAACCCCATTTATTTCTCCCTCCTTTCACGGGCTTATGTGCTCTGTCAGATGAAAGCAGGGGAGAGAGTGGTGCTGATGGAGGATGGAGGGAGGCTTTGAGCTCGAGGAGGAGGAGAGGAGGAGGCGACAGCGGTGTCTCTTGAAGAAGGGGGCTGGGCGGTGATAACCGGGGAGGATGGGGAGCCCCTCTCTCCGCCGCTGAGGAAGGTGCTCTAACTTATCAGAGTCCACACGCGGAGAATGATTAGCCTCCTCTGGGCCGATTACCGCTGGCTCGCCAGGTCAAAATCAGGCCAGGATGAAAGGGGAGAGCTAAAACTCCTATCCTGCCACCAATCATCCATTACCACTCAGACAGAGGGGCCTGTACTCCCCTCCCTCTACCCCAGTCCTCACCCCGCCATCTCTCTACACGGCATGTCAGTCTGCTACATATGAACCGAAGAACTATATTCACAGGCAACGCTGTCTCAAACTGATGCCTGGGCCGGACAAGGGGCTTACTGAGGTAATTTATGGAACTCAGTGAATGCCTCCTTGAGATATTATTTATTAATTTGAGTTTGTCTAAGAACAATCCTCTTCCAGCTACAGGATGATACAAAATGTACCTTCTGTTGACACTGTTGATGTAACGATCCCAGTCTTGAGTCATAAGAATGAGAATGTGAAACAGTCCTCCAGCATCCTAGTGACAGACACCACCAAACAAACAGCCAATAGACATCCATCAAAACCACAAAGGTGTCCACTGCTTATCAACATGTACTGTGTGTTTCTTAAGCAATACTTGAATGGATTTAAACTGGTTGATTAACTTGCCCCATCTAAATGTGAGGGGAGTTTGTTATAAAATGCATCTCCTGAGTTTGGCAGTCGTCTATTGTGTCCCCTACAGGCTAGGTTTGCTCCTTATATTTGTTACTTACCAGTCCGGCGGCAGGAGTCTCAGGGGGCTGTGCTTATTGGCCCAGCACCACCCGAGTGGAGGTGGGCATTGTCAGTAGAAATTTCCTTGACTTCTCATACTCAAGCAACTCCCTTAGGTGGGTCGGGCATCTACAAGCTGAACTGAGGTTGTTTGTCGAGGGATCATACCCTTGATTGTGCTGACTTTCAGGTTGAGAGAGCAGAGTGAAAAGAATGAGATCAGCTTGACTGAGGTTCTGTAGAGGATGCGTGTCCTAATCTTCAATTCTCCCAAACTGGATAGGAGTTGCTGTGGTGAGATAATGTATTAACTACAACTGAATATCAGAATACATACACACACATGAAGAAGTACATGAAAAAATATAAATGGAAATAAACATTTATGCAATTTATGAAACTTGTTCTTACTGCCACAGTCATACAGCAAACTGTATGTATCCAATGTGTTTGTATCAGTCACACAATATCAATATTTGTTTTTTGAGGAAGTTTCTAAATCATTGGTTTGAATCCACTTGGGTACTTCTTGTTCCCAAGTGGGTGGCTCCAGTCCAAGTAACTGCACTTAATGTTACACTCTGTATGCATTCCCAAGATGCACTGGTGTTATTAGTTCACAACGGGCCAGCGCAGTGCAGCGGACCACACTCACCCCGAGCCTATGTTACCACAACCCTCAAGATTAAGGTCAGCTCTCTGGCCATCTACTTCTCAGCCTGTTCTCTTCAATACAGGATACAGATAGGCAACTGCAATGCAATTGTTTGTGGCTGGATCTCTGATGAATGGAGTGTAAACATTTTCTCCCTATGCTTCCATGCACAGGTCAGTCCAGAGGTCTTTACAATAGAACAGAATCATTCCTTTTTCAAAAACTTCAATTGTGCCATTCCACTGACCAATCTATTTGGCCATATGGAGAGCTGACTCTCTTGGGAGGGATAGGGGCCTCTATGGGTGGATTTAGGGAAGATCAGAGAAAAGGGGCTTCACTCTGTCTCTCAGGACCTGCCTGGGAAGCTGCAGGTCAGCCTGGAGGCACTAGTGGGCACTCTACTGGCCAGAATGAGGTGCAGAGATGACCACAAACACCATATCAGTGATAATTGCCACGTGGTTGATATGTGAGTTCATAAAACACTACAGAGTTCATCACTAACACAGAAATACTTTTTTTCAATTTACTGAGAGGTGACAAGAAATTCAACAAGCTCTCATAAACACTTGTATGTAAGGTTGGTTAAAACAGAGAACTAAAGGCTGGTTTTAAAGAAAAATATGTACAATAAGGCTGATAAGAAGCAGAAGCATAAGGCTGATTTAAAACAGACAATGTAAAGCTGGTATGTATGTATGGCTGGTTTCAACCTAAGGATGTGAGGCTGGTTTTGAACAAAACCGGACTATGTAAACACATAGACTAAGGGTGTTTTCAAAAATACAATTTAAAACCTGATTAAAATAGAGAAATGTAAGGATTTTTTAAACAGAAGCCGATGAAGCTAATCTAAAATAGGATAATTTAAAGATGTTTAAAAAAAACGATTGTAAGACTGTTTTAAAACTGAAAATTGTAAACATGGTTGAAAACAAAAATAATGCAGGGCTTTTTTAAAACAACATGTAAGGCTTGTTTAAAGCAGGAGCATGTATGGCTGGTTTCAAACCAAATAATTTAACACAAAAGAATGTGAGACCAGGTTTAAAACAGGCCTATTATAACACAGAAAGCTCTCAATACATTGATAGATCATGGGGCATGCTATTAGCAATGATCCAAAGCATCTTGTCTTGTCCTTTTCACACAGTTTCAATGAATTATGTATCCCTCTTGATTTATGGTGGTCCATGTTCAACTCTTCTCCTCTTCATCAGGGTGGAGCCAAGTGGGAATACCAAAATTGCTCAATTTAAGGAAGTAATTAAAACCATCTACAATCAATATTTATCTTCAGAAGGCCCTGGAGGGGGTTTAAGGCCTTCTTCTCCCATGTCTGGCCGTCTGTCCATACAATATCCAGTCAGACAGCTGTCTGGGTCTGCAACCTTCACTGAGTCTAAACACCAGGCCAAGCTGTACACACTGAAACGCTGGATTGGCAAAGTTCCACCATTATGGTCATCTAGTTATGAGGCCTCAAAATTGAAGTGGCAATTTGTTATTCATTTTAATTTGTATATTTAAAACATTTATTTGAATTTTCTATGTTTTATTTTAAAGAGACAGTGTGCTGAAATCATCTCTAATGACAGGCAGTTTGTGGGCTTATTTTAGAAAGATTCAAGAATGTCAGATATGTTCCAGTAAATCTTTTCTGTAGTGTTCACAGAAATGTGTTAATGTAAATTAAATGTTTGTATAAGTTAAGCTTTTGAAAATGTTCCTACTTTGACGCCGTGTTCTGGTATAATTACTTGAACATTAGAGACATATCACCAGTGTAAAATTGTCATGTTCACCAGACTTCAAAACATCACAGTGTCTGTTGTTGAATACATGTAATAACTGTTTAGCAATAGTAAATGTTATTAGTCCCGCATAGATAAATATCTTGCACAACATTAGTAGTTACTTTAAGTAAATTTAACAAGTAGCCCCCATTTTATTGCTAATGATTTAATTGAGTTATTTAGGTTACCTAGATTCCTGTAAACATGTAAACTCTTTAACCCTTTGGGCTGAACAACTAGATAAAGCCTATTAGCAGTAGGACAACATAGACATTAACAGTGAAATGGAAAACATATGTTTAACATGACTGCCTAAGATACTGGGTCACAAGAAGACAAGTTTAATTAACAGACTACTGATCTTCAGGTGTAGAGCGATAATGCTTTAATTCAATATGGTATTGTATTTACTTGTAATAATTTCTTTGAGGTGAAATGGTCGTGTAAAACCCAACGATGGTGCATGACACGTTGGTTGGATTGTCTTTGGAGACGTATTGCTGTGGGCAGAAATCATGTCTGTGTCATTCTATATCATCAATTTTAATTATCCTCAGAAGTGCTCATTCTGCTCGGGGCATTGAAAGGACAGCAGTATCTGGGAAAAAATTCTCCAATCTATTTGAGACCTGAAGTGTGAGCTACCCTTGTCCCCTGTCTGTCACAACAACAACCCCGCTCCCTGCTCCCCCTCCTCACACACACACACACACACACACACACACGCACACACACACACACAGAGATAAGGACACACGCTCGCTTACACATGAATGCAGAGTGTAAGTTGTTCGTAACATTTCACAGGTACAATGTGGGAGAAGTGGTCTGTCATGTTCACAAACAGAGGTGTGTCTGTCACATACGGATTTATTAACATGCTTGTCTATTTAAAAGATCCCCTGTCATTCCATGGAATATTATTTCATGATTTTGTGACTGCTCCAAACTATTTTTCTCCAGAGAGTACATAGAAACGTAGTAGTTAACCAAAGGATAAAAGATCCCATATTCAACTTATCCCCTATTTCTTATTGTTAATTCTACTGTTGTCCGTACAGCAAAGGTCAGAAGAGTCCTTGCCAATCTATTGCTGTAATTGACCACCCTAGACATTTAGGGATCATTATGACACCCCCTTGTCCCTCCTCTCCTTAGTGACATGGCAGGGGTCCACTTGTCCGGCTCATCTCTCTCCAAGACCACCCTCATAGTGACAGACCACACAGAGCCCTGCCATTGTCTATGAGAGCTCATAATTGGTTGGCTTCATCGGTGCCAGTTGGACTCACTGGATGTGGTTCCGTGGAATGTCTTGACATTGACTGGCTGACTGAATGGATGGATGACAGCCTTTGAGGTGGATCGGAGTGCAGATGACACTGCTACCATAAAGTTCAACGTCTCACCTTCCATTTACTGACCTCCCACCTGAACTGTGGTGCCTTGGGAACACAGGAACTAGAAACACTGTTTACGCATGCCGTTAACCAACTGTTACCACCCAAACATCTAATCAGTTCTCGAACAGAATTGGCGGAATGAGCCCAATTCTTTGAAATCACAGTGATAAATGTAATCACTGGTCCAGGTTGATTTTGTTGTGGTTTGTTTAGAAGACTTGAATCCCACATTAAAATGAATTAACTAGCGCAACAGGAGATGAAGCCGGTAGCTTGCGGACCTCGCCCAATGCAGGTATGAGCCGCATTGTTCAAGTCTTGGTTAGAAGAGGACACCACCGGTAATCTCCTGCTTAATAAGGCTTTAAACTGACGCCCCTGACAGGGAGTTATCCGACAGAGTTAGTCATGCCCAAACATTAGTGTACTGTATGTCCCAAACGACACCACGTTCTCTATTGCATTGAACCAGGGTCCATAGAAAAAGAAGTGCACTATATAGGGAACAGGGAGCCAATTGGGGCAGTGGTACAGGCCCAGTCATGGAATGATATGTTGGTTCATTTGTCAGTTTTTCTCATATTATTCTCTTTTTATTTCTTTCTTTCTTTCATTCTCTGTCTGTCATTCCCGTGCTCATAGTACAATGACAGAGCCTGGCCTCTTTCGAAGACCTCTGTCCGTGCAGCTTCTTGTCAGTACACATATTAAGGTGGGAGAAAGCTGTCTGGGATTCTTGTTGTCAATAGCTGACAAGGACATCCACATCTGGCAATACATCCCAGGTATTAAAGCAGCATGGTAGACACAGGGGTTCTCACATTTAGGACAGAGCAATGAGATAAGATATGGGATTGTAGCCAAGCACTTTAGAATACTTTAAATGGGCAATCTGCAGTTGCTTAATCCATATTTCAACCCCAGGATTAATTATATTAATGTTGATTGTAATGTACAATGTCTCATAAGCTTAGCTAATCTGCTGAACCCCATCAAAAGTCCCGAAATACTTTAGTTTGACGCCACACGGCCTGAAAACATAAAACCATGTGGTAGATGGTCACTACTTTTTAACAAAATGGGTGGGGAAAAGGCTATTGTATTGTTTCAAATAATTAATTATACAAGATTCAGATAGGAAATGTAGTGAGTTAACACTCCTACTCTTATGAGTGCCATGGAATCTTCAATAACAAGTCATACAAATGTTTCACATCCAATCTCAGATGTCCCATTCACTGCACTTATTGAAAATAGATATTTAGAGAGAAGTGTTCTCCCTACTGGCCCTCCAACACAACTTCCAGCTGCATCTGGTGTCATCCAGGGACCAATCAGCACCGACCCTGTTTAGCTTCAGAGGGAAACCAGCCGCGGGAAGCCTCTGTAATAATAATAATAATAATTATTATAATAATTTTTGTGATAGTAGACAGACTTCTCAAAAATATATATTTGGAGCCATTTAACTCCTATGACAATATGTGTTTCACTGTTATGGAATAAAATGTGTATTTACTGTAGTGACAGTGTGAGCGACAGCAAATCTCAGAGATCAGTGCCTGGGTTGGTGAAAATCAGTGTTTGTAATGAGTCAGATTAAACTGCCTTGAAAATAAAGAAGCCCATCAAAGCATGATTTGGTTCTCTATGTTGCCACGGGATGATGCCAATGTGTTTAAAAAAAAAAAACGATGGTTCGATACATCTCACAGAACCTCTCCGGAAAACCCTAGGAAATTAGCATGCAATATGGGGGAATCAAATTGAGGTAAATTGCGTGTATTTTCCTGTGATCATTAAGTTATTAGCAACACTAGAGGGGACAGAAAAACATTTTGAAAAGATTTCCCCACTAATTGCAATCAATTCTCCCCTTTGAGAGAGGCTTCCGGGGGCTTCCAGGTCTTCGGCTTGACTAAGAATTTCATGGATCTGCTTCCATTGTTTGTTAATACTATGGTACCAACAGCTACAAAGATACCAACCTGACATAAACACAATGTATTTTTAACATCGAGGAGTATTTTTCATGTCCAACAATATCCAACGAAGACAATGATTGTACATCCATGTCTGTGAAGGTGGTATTTGGCTTTGCTTTTGCAGGTCACCTCATAATGTGTTAGCCAAATTGAACCATAAAGAGATACAATTAACATAAGAGAATGATCTGTGATTGGCAACGTGTGAGAAATGATGCATGCAGAATAGTGACGGACCATAATGGGTTCCGGCCTCCGTGAAAAATGCCTCTTGCCCTGGGGTGAGAGAGAAAACCAGTTCCACCATAAAAAAGAGGATAAAAGAAATAAGTTTGAGGAAATCACTGCACACCTTTTATGTTTCACTCAGTCTGCTGAGTGTCAGGGATTTGTGGTGGTAAAGATAGTGAAAGCTCAAGAGCTGATGCTCACTGGAATTAATCAGTTTAGGTTTCGGGCCTGAACTGGAAATGTCAGACATTGCCTCCCCATTCTTATAGGTGATTTCTTAAAGCAGAACAACACGCTAATCCTGCTCACACACATAGAAGGTCAAAGTTGGGCAGTGAGCCAAGAAATACCATATCAGAGCTTCCTTCCTCTTCAATCGCTAGGAGTATAAATTGTGGAATTAGTGTATTGATTGCACACTATGGCTTCAAGCAATCACTTTTACAGCTATGACAAGATTATTTTATCCTACTTTTCCTTTATTATTATGTGTTGTGTTTGAGTTATTCTTCCGGCATGAGAAGAGACAGCTTGAATTTATTCAATAAAGCAGGGCAGTTAGGAAAGCCAGTGAGGCAAAAAGGAAAAGGCACAGAACGCGTGAGGTTGAGAGACAGCTTTAGAGCCTGCTAGCCTGCCTGCCACCCCAAATAGAGAGGGATCTCTGCCCAAATATTGCACTGATCAATACATTCATACAAACACAAGGCCATCATTTGTTAGGTCTTGGATGGTATCCTCCCTGTGCTACACATGGCAAATGATCCTAGTGGAAAACACAATGAAGAAAACTAATGAAATGTACGTCGATTTGCAGTCGTTGCGTGGAACATATCCCTTAGTGTTTATTTGGGTATTGAATTTATTCTCACAATAAGCCATGATACAAGACACCTTTTCTTTAAATTTAACATAGACTGGTCAGACACCTGCAATTTGTCAACCCTCAATACTCATGTCATTTAAACAGCTACAATAGGTCAACACTTTCATTCGAATATCACTGGGTAAACCAATGGCCATTGTTCATGACAGTTCCTTATGTGACATTATGTGGCTGAGTGTGCAGGGAAAAAAAAATCAACAAATGTATCACCCCAAAAATGTCCCTCCTTAAGTTCCACCATTTACATCAGGTATAAAATGAACACAGCAATAAATGCAACAGAAAATTCAAACTTTGATCATATTTCAGACATCTTGCTCTCAATCTTAATTTGAAAATCAACTGTGTATGTGAAGTTCTGGCAGCAGCTAATTAGTGCTTTACCTTATCCACATTGTTAATAAAACCAGGCAGAGTACAGGCCATCTGTCTCCTCCTGTTCAGGGAATGCCTAGCTTCTCTGCTCCAGATGTTAAGCTACAGGCTAGTGTTAATGCAATGATCCGTACAGCTGGTTTAGAGACACCGAGCCCACTATGCAAATGGTTGTCATTGCCGGACTGTGAATTTCAATTAACCTGAATACCGCCAATCACCGAGAAAATGTTGGTGTGTAAAGCTGATTCACGCTATTCTGTCAGAGGTTGTTCTGCTGCGTTACAACTATGTAAGGATTTTAAGAATGGGTGCAATCTGTTTGATACTGTAATAGTTGTGTTTACAATTTTAGAAGAACAATATTTTGGGTAAATTATGGTAAATATCTAGAAAATGGACAAACACAGGCTCCCATGCAGGGCCAGCTTTAGCTTTCTCGGGGCCCCTGATAGTAAAAACATGTAAGAGGCTTACCTGATAATAACAAAATCCTTCATTTCTAAATATTTTCCCAGAGGGTGAAGATCAAATGTTGACATTTTGAAGCATGTTTTGTACATTTTGCCAATAGGTGGAGAGAAATGTGCAGTATGACTTAGTAACAGACTAAGCTAAGAGCTCCTGTGAATCTTTAAATATTTACTTACCAGTGTTTTAATTGTTCAATTAATCGACAATTTTGTTTTTCATAACATTTTATTGCATGTATCTGGTGTTTTTTGAGCCATGGATTTTCAGATTTACTAACTTGTTAATTCTTTTTGGTTTGATTAGCCACAGTATACCTACATACTGTGGCTAGCTGGATAATGTTTTTCTTTGAATAATTGTTCTGGATATGATGTGCCATCCAAATCCTGCAGCTTAACTCAGGCTGCTCCCCAGACTTGCCATCCACAAGATCATCAACTGACACCATCACCTACCATCCACTGACAACCTCTCTCAGAAGCCATAAACTGACTCTCTCCATACATTTGATGCAACATTTAAATTTGGCCTCTATTTGTTTACCTGTCAAATTACTTGTTGGTTTATGTTCTTCAGGCGTTTTGATATTCCAAGAAAAGAACTATAGAAATTCAATAAATTATTATTATGTTAATATGATATCTGAGTGAGAATGACTATGTCAATCAGTGGGGGCCATCTGGAGGTCAGTTCCCCTGGGAGTGTGCCCTGTGCCAGGTCAGTATACGGCCATGATTACTACCAGTTTATATAGTTTGCAAGACTAACTAACAATCTAAAAATGTACATGGCGCCTGGAGCATTATTTAGCCATTTAAACGATTTAGTGTATTTTTTATAAAAAAACATCACATTTTGCCATAGCTCTCATGATCTGTACATTTGAAGCATGAGCTTGTCTGAGGTGTTAGAGTGATGTGATAGGTTGCACCAAATTCTGTTGCTGGCACAATGTAAATTGAGGTGTTGACATAACTAAAGAAAAGTTGATGCACAGCTAATATATAATCGCATTTCAAAATTGCACCAAATGTTTTCAGCTATTTACTGCTCAGACGTTAAGCAAAAGGTTGGTTATTTTTCAAATATTGGTACCTAACATTGGTACCTAAATTAGTTGGATTCCATTTCAGTCAGTTTTGTTTTGTCATCTCAAACTGTGATGTTGGGTTTTGTAGTTTTCTATGTAGTTGCATGTATGCATATCATCTAGTTTGTTATAAACTACAATAGCCATAATCAATTGAGCAATGAGAAATATAAAAAAAGGATTCATCATGACAACCAAAGAATGAGACGGAAGGAATGTCAAAAGAAGAAAGCATTGCTACAGTGATTGATAGTTTCCTTGAAAGTAGGCCTTATTTACTTTAGATTACTGAACTACTAGCTAAAATAACATTGTCATATTGGTCATACGTGATGATAGATCTGTTATCGTCCTGTCATAATAGTATATGCTTGCATAGAAGAGTTTTAAGACCTCTTGATGCTCCTCTGAATAAATAATGTTTCTTTCATGTCTAGGATAAATCATTTAAAAAAAATGTTAAATCACTGCACACCTTTCAGGATTAGGATATCCACACAATTATACATCCATGTTGAGAGATGTGCTAAGTTGCTATCTAGCAAGTAGAACACCTGTATGTGAACTAACTTCATATGTATGAAAGGTACTTGGGAGCAACTGATACATTTCTTTTGGGCTATGCAGTCAAAGGGATGGTACTGATCATTACCGTAATGTATTGACTCCAGCTTAATATGAATGAAACAGTAATCTGAATGTGGATTTTGTACGCAGTGCGCGCTATCTGTTGTGAGTTTAAGGTCCTGGGGTAGGAAACTCCCCTGGGTGAACAAATTGCAAAGTTTCACAGAGATGGTGACCATAATATTACCAAACTATTTTTAGAAAGAATATAACAAATATGCCACAATTTCTATTTAAAAGGGATATAAAACATAACTCTGAAATATTTTATTAAAGTTAGATTTATATAATTTATTAATTAAATCAATGTAATCTAAACTAACCAACCTCAAAAAGTATTACTTAGCACTACTTTATTCTAATTCTCAATAATAAGATCCTGACTGAATTCCTAAATATAAAATAATATATTTCTTTTTTGGTCAGGGGCCCCTTTTATATCGCTTATGCAACGTTTATGTTCCTTATGCCTGGAGCTGGCCCTGCATGCACTGGCGCATGCACGCACACATGCGCGCACACACACACACACACACACACACACACACACACACACGCCATATATCTTGGGATGTCGAGGAAATGTTTTTGTTTGTAAGGATAGAGATACATATTCCTCTGTAACAGCAGTAGTCGGTCTAGAGGAAAAGCAATATTACATGTGAGCTCTGATTGATGCAGTTTCCCATTTATAATCTCATTTGTAATGGCTTTCCTATCCTCCGCTGTATATCTGTCCATTTATTCCCTCTCTATTTCATTATGCCAGATTTATACCCTCAAGTAAATCCCTGAACAGGAAAGGCTTAACCCTAGATACTTGGGTAATTTTCCAAAATAATGGTATTTACTGTTATATTCATCAAGATAGAGTACGGAGACTACTGGAGAAGGCATGAAAATCATATGTCTCCTACTGCTATATGTGGACTATAATACATAATATGAATTGTAGCAATGTTATGGATGACAGGAAAATATTAGTAATGACTGTATCAAAGGAGCCCATGAATTCAGAAAACAATGAGGACATGGTGAAATTATGGATGAGAGGGCCAAAACCAGACAGACGTTCTCTATCAGGTTTTGCATTGAAGTGACTAGCCCGAACCAAAATAATCTGACACATCCTGATCACAGCACAGTTCTGATCTTTCTGTCACACCAGGGATAATTAGGAAAAAAACAAGGTTAGCAAGGGTCAGATATGAAATTTCAAGGAAGTGACACATGACAGGGCAAACAATTAAGTGTCACTGTGTGACCTTGGGGCAACATTTTTACGCCCTGACCCTGTGTGCATTAGTCACCGCACCAACATAGCTGATGGGAATAAAGGCTGCTGGTTTCTCTTCATCCCACATTGGCCCACTGTTGTTCATTGTTTGGCCATTATGATTAAAAGATTCACCGTACTATGGAGATGGGAGAACTGTCCATTTGTCCTTGTCTCTCCTGGCTTCAACGGTATTCATTGCAAGTCACAGATTCCCCAAGTCACACTTGTTTTCTTTATCACAGCACACACGCGTGCACGAGTGTGCCTGCTCTCTCACACACACACCCACACACACATACACACAACCACATCTGTCAAGTTTGGATCCTAGTAAGAGCTCAGCACAGGAGAACAGAGAAAACACAGACATTAAGATGCTGGTCTCCATCCCCCTTATCGGATAAGGTGCCATTGTGCTAGCTGTCCAATAACACAGAGGGCAAATTAAACTTTTTAGCATTTTGCTATTTGAATGACCTACACAGTGGAATTACAACAGAAAACTAATTCTTTAGGAGAGAGGCCTCTATCAATCTTAGGAATGTGGAAGCTACGCAATTGCATCTCAGAAATCAGCTAGGTAATTACTCATGCAGACAGCACAAAATGAAAGAAAAAAAAGGCACGTTCTGCTGAGTATCCGCTTTAGAACAAGCAACAGAGCAAGCAACGTTGGAGCTATAATCAGTCACCTTCTGCTGCTAATTTTTCAGGTGCTGAAGGCTAGGGTGATGAAGCAAAATGAAATGAAAGTTAGAAACATTGTAGGAAACTTGATAAATAAAAAACCTCTGGCTACAACCTTAAAAAAATATTAACTGAGGATATCAAATTACATTATATCTGAACACGCAAAGAAGACAGTTTCACAAACTTTCACAACAGAAATGTAATGAGCCAAAAACTTTAAAATAAAAAACTCCCAAACCCAACGCTTAAGCAAACTGACATAAAAATCTGAGATGCAAGAACCTCTGAGGTTTCAGAGGCTTTGGAGATAATCTTTGGGCTGATTTTTTCATATAGAATTTCACTGCTTTGTAGAGTCAAGTTGTTGGCCCCTATAATCTATTAGTTTGACTTATAATTTGTTACTCTGTAACTAAGTATACAGGTATGACTTGGACAGCTTCATTCATCTAAACAAAGGGAAATGATTCTCAAGTGGCACTGGAAGAATCAATTGTTAGGTTTTGGTCATAGGATTTACTGCAGTACCCATAATGCTCTGCAGCCATATCCAGTTTTATTAATACACATCCATTCAAAGTTACCTGCAATCTGACCCACAGAGTGTAATACAAACATTTTATGTAAGGTTTAAGAATGCCTCTATATCAGAGCAATGGGAAACAAGCAAAAGATTCAGGTAACTTTATGGAAAATGTTTTGTTTAAAATATTTGCAATGACCAATCAATACCTTAAATCGATGATAAACTAAAGTCTAAGGAGTATAAGGCTTTTGTAGATTTGATTGAATAATTGATCTATATTGATTAAATTGTTACTTGTGAAGATACATGAGTTAATAATGATCAGAGATGATTCCTTACAGTCTACTTGGTTTCATTAATCAGAGCAGGTCCAACAGTAAGTTTTTTTTGAGTACAATAGTAGTAAATTTTTTAAGCTTTGGTGGAAAAGAAAATATTTGGAGTAAAAAAAAATGTTTGGTCATATTAATTCGTAGCAATTGCCATTGCTCAACAGGTGGAGACGAAGGACAAAAAGATTAACAAAATGTGTGCCATTCTTCATTTAAGTCCTATTTTATAGCACCTACGTTCAAACAGACTTTGCTTAGGCGTCATTTGGTTCATGGTAATATTAGTGCTTACTAGAACAAAAAGAGTGGAGTGCCTATGTAATTAGTCATTAGTTTATAAATGTGTTTTTAATCATCTGAGGCATTGGGCAGTATGGTCTCATTTCTCTGTGACAGCTGGTGACGCTTTCTTGTGATTCACGATAATCCACTTTTTATTATCAAGAAAATACTGGAATTTAAATATTAACTTACATGAAGACGGCATTTGGGTTTCAGTTGTAGTTCTAGGAACCAAAACATCCTGTCATTTAATAAACTAATATTATAATTGTTTATGTATAGAACAATAGATATATTTAGATTGCTGCCTCTAGAAAATCAAAGAATTGTTTGCATCTTACACAAAAGTGACAATTTTCTGAATCTCAGAATTTAGGTTAACCCATAAAACTAGGTCTATTATGGATTTTATGAAAGGGTTCCCTTTAACACACACAGAGCCTTAAAACCATAAATACAGTGAATTATATAAAACTCTTGGAGGATACATAAGTCCACATTACCTGTAATGAAGGTAATACACACATGATGAAGTGTAAGCACTTTGTCTTTTAGTTTACTTGCTTTTCTAATGCGTATGTACATAAACGTACCTGACCCAAATCTGCTTAATGTAAATAAATGTATTTTACCTTTAAGATAAGATGCTGTGTTCTGAGGCATTTGTGTAACATGCTAACGGGTGGTATAGTTCATATTTAGTGGTTAAAGAGACAAATATATTACATTAAGTTGAAGCTGCAGAAAAATTCTGTTCTTAAGTGAACATCACTAATAACATTCATATTATTTCAACTCCTAAGACATTATTCATCTGTTTGGTACTAGAAAAGTAGCATTCCATTATAACACTATTGTTATTACTAGATTATTGAATCACAGAGTTATTTTCATACCATACAACATTCTGGTTTTGGCGTGTTTGCTAAAACAACCATCTAACAAAAAATAAATGAATCAACCTTGAATGTGTTTAAGTCACTTTAAGTCAAGTTGGTAGAATGAATAGGTCATTTTACTTAATTCCTTTTTTCTCTACCTGAAGTATGAGAGAGATATATGACCTTGTAGTTATTTGTTCTCTATGTGGAGAAAAATGTCATGTTTGTTTCTGTCCAAATGCCACTAGGCATCATTGGATTTTAGTACAGTTTCTACTTATACTTTGAACCGCAGAATTTGTGGGCCACTCTTAAACTTGCAACATCACAATTGAAATGCTTAGAAATACTTATATGTATGCCAGGGACCACAAAGATACAATGAAAACCAAATCTGGTGAATTAAAAGTGGTAAACAAATGAACATTCCAAAATGAGAGAAAGAGGCTGAGTGGGGTTAAGACCGCTACAATACGAACCAGAGAGGTTCACTCAATGGTGACGGGGGCCGGAGACACCTTTTTTAAACTACTTCTACAGCAAACAGCATTATCTTGATTAAAGTTTAATTAAGGATCACATTTGGCAGTGCCTTTCACAGCGATCTACATGAGCAGATTTCCTAGGGCTTAACTCCATCGCTGGGAAAATCCCTCTTTATTACTTTCAACCTGTTGTAAAAGCTGTTGGCACAGAGGGACGGCTGCCTCATTCACTGGCCTTGTTTGCTGCTGGAAAAATCCCAAGTCTCTGGAGATTCCCCCCACAGTGGTTCAATTTAATATCTGTCCTATCACTACAAGGCTCCGGCTCATTATTAATGATACTATTCATTAATTTCTTGTTGGGCTGATGTTATTTATTAAAATATTAAAGAAAGCTCCTGAGACACTCACGTAATGAGGGATGTGTCCTCCTTCCTCCATGATGCTCCCACCCCCACCCCTCCACACATCCCTTTCCCCCCCATTTCTGGGTGGATGGATGGAGTGTGGAATTACCCCACTCGGACTCTGCTCGCCTGCGCTCCCTCATTAGTCGTGCTCCAGGGCTGAGTGACACCATAAATCCATTCAAGACGCACACCAATGCCAGCCATATACAAACGTACGCAGCTCGCCTCGGCCTGTTAATGAGCCATTCCCATGCACAGGGAATTGACTACTGTCCATCCACAATAAGCCCACGGTATTTTTTTGGGGGAGGGGGGACTCAATTACAGGGGGTTGGGGGGTGTAGATTTAGGACGTCAGATGACAGTTAATGTCTCATTAAAGAACTAGCATTAAAAACACCTGAAACAAAACTATATTATGGACCTGAAAAGGTGACTCTGTTCATTTCTAATTTGCTAGAAGAAAATTGGGCTTGGGTAACAATCTTTAATGTGTTTCCTCTTCCACTGTATCCCATATAGACTTCAGTGTATCATACACATTCCAGTAAATGAGTACCTAGACGTTTCAGTTTACTTGAGGGCAACGGTCCAATGTTGAACGAAGTGTACCGCTTGTTATGCTTAGTATAAGTATACAGTACACTGAGTCCATATATTCAAACTGATGCATCGGTCTGGTGTCAAGCTTTCTAGGAATTAGCCCCAAGGCACGTTCATGTAAATAACATCAGTATGGCCCAATAGAGTGTACAATTAAACTCCACCAGTAAAGATGATCCAGTAAACGGTCGGAGCCTCCAACATAACATCACTCTGGCACCTTTAATGTGTGTATGTCGTCTGTTTGATATCAGCAGTATTAATAGCTCCACATAGGAACCCCTCGTCCATTAATCATAATAATTAATCAGATCCAATTATATTGCATAGAAATGTGAACAAATTGCTGCGAAAATAATGATCTATCACTGACATGTCCCAGGAAAAATCTAGGGACTAAAGTAGTAATTAGAAGCCAGTGTTTTTAGTGGTGTACAACTGCAGTTCAGCTGATGTTGGTTCCACAGTCTGGATGTCACCATGTAATTAGAGTGAGAGCAGGGCCTTCTGTGGGGCTCCTAATGAACGGCTGCATGGGATTGGAGGGAACACACCCTATATTTGTACATAACCTAAAAGATATAACAGCCATTTCAATTCCTGGGTTTTCGACAAAACATTGTGGGGGAAATATGTAAAGCCTTGTTTTAAGGGGGGAGGGGGGGGTTTGCCTTTCTATCTATCCAGAAACTTGCCTTACATGCTATTGAAGGCGGAACTTGTAATTCTAACAGCCTTGAAATTTTATCCAGACTGAATATGATGTTTAATTTTGGAGATCAAGGTGTGACCCAGAAGTTGTGATGTTTCGGGGTACGCTGTAACGCTACAACCATCCTTGGACTTGGTCCACTTTGATCTCAGTGTTGTGATGGCTACAAAGAATTAACGCTCTTATCACAGCCGTTCCAGAGCCTGCTGTACAAGACCTCAATGATACTCCAAAATATTTGAAGATGTAGTTATTTCCTTTGCTGGAGATAAGGGGATGCACAGAGCAGGTGAATCCTTCAAAATAAAACCAATCCAATATAATGCCAGCTATCCTTTCATCAGTTTAAACACATTATAACACAGCTACAGCAACTGTTTGTCATCACATGCAGTCACTACATGAAATGCCTTCGAGAAGTACTCACAGCCCTGCAATTTCTTCACATACTGTTCTGTTATAGACATATAAACATTTATAATTGATTTAAAAAGTGAAAACACATTTCCATGCCAATTTATTGAAAACTAAAAACTATAGTCTCTTCTGTGTGTAGGTATTCAGACCCTTTGCCATGGCACTCCAACTTGTGCTCAGATGCCTCCTGTGTCCTTTATCCATCCTTGCTCTGATGGTGACCAAGAAGGGCCTCAATCAGGGAGGAGACCAAGAACGCAGTGACCACTCTAACAGAGCTTCAGAGTTTCTCTGCAGAGATTGGAGAATCTGCCAGAAGGACAAACGTCTCTGCAGCACTCCATCAATCAAGTCTTCATGGTTGAGTGGCGAGACAGAAGCTGTACCTGATCAGTAAAAAGCATATGACATACCACATAAAGGACTCTGAGAGCATGACAAAAATGATTCTGGCCGGATGAGACTGAATTCAAACTATTAAGCCTTAATGCCCAGCTCAATGTCTGGCAAAAACAATCAGCTCATCGCCTGGCTAAAACAATCATGGGGATGCTTTTTAGCAGCAGGGACTGAGAGACTGGTCAGGATTGAGAGAAGGATGAATGGAGGAAAATACAGATAGGAACTTGAAAAACACCTGATCCAGAGTCCACAGGACCACAGACTAGGCCGCAAATTCATCTTTCAGCACGACAATGGTCAAAGTCTGGACCTGAATCCCAATGAACATCTGTGTGGAGACCTGAACCTCGCAGTTCACCGGTGTATCCAATCTGACAGAGCATGAGAGGATATGGAAGGACAAATGGGAGACACTTCTCAAATGCAGTGTGCAAAACTGGTAGAGACATACCCAAGAAGACTGTGATCGCTGCCAAAGGCGCTTCTACAGTGTACTGAGTAAAAGCTCTGAATAATTATGTAGATAATTACAAATAAGATGTTTCAGTTTTTCAAATTAGCTAATATTTCTAAAAAGTGTCTTCACCATGTCATTATGGGGTATTTCTTGCAGGTTGATGATGAAAATATAATATAATTTATATTAATATATCACAAAACATGGGGAGAAAGTGAAGGGGTCAGAATACCTTCCCTGGCAGAAGAAAATAATATAGGGACATAGGTATCGGCAACATGAATCTGTTTGTTTTTACATGTGGTCAGGTGAAACCCACGAACACACGCAGAGAAAGAGTCTGAGACAATTGGTTAGCAAGGCCTTTACTAGAATGCTTGCGTCCACCATTATTATCCAACCAAGTGTGAGCCAATTGGTGCCTTCTCATGGGTATAGAATTAATCACCTGTCCGTTCACCGGTCTGTGCTCAGAGACCTGCGGACAGGGGTAATAAGACAGGCCCTTGAGGGACACCACACCACCACGCAGCGAACAGTATAAATATCAGCCGCTATGCATATGTAAATCACCCTCCTCATTTATTTATGTATCTCATTTTTTTCTTGGAGGCTCAAGTGCGCTAATATCAAATAGCTGGCTTTTAGAGAGTCTTTAATGCCTGTCGGTGGGTGGTAGTGGAGCGCAGGAGTCTGGAGCATGCAGTGGTTCATGAGTAATTAAGGGGTGTTTTGCTGAGCATAAATAATGCTGCTTGTATTGGTCCTTCTGAGGAGAGAGGAGAGAGGGAGTGTGGCTGGGACAGCAGGGGTTAAACCTCTTCCCTGCCTCCCACCCTACACTGGGCCTCCCAACATTACACACCGGCTGGGAGGAGATCTCATGTGTTTGCTTTATACCCCTCCACGTTATTAAAGGAAATTATCATCTCTAAAGACCAGTTTAAAAAGGATGTGGGGAAAGTTAAACTGCTTTCCAGTCCTTATGCTTAGTTATAGCTCGGTTAACATCAGTGTGAGGGGAGGTACCGACCAGTAGCCATGCTGCTGTACATTGTACACCTCCATTCAATCTGCTAGTGAAAACCCCATTGACTCAGGCTACAAGGAAATTCAGGATGGCATATGAAGGAAGGCAGATGGAAATGATTTTTTTGTGTGTAAATGTGACAATAATCACATATTTTGCATGAAAACTCAACAGAGACTAAGGTCTGATTTCAACAAAACATACTATTTTACATAATATCTATGTATACTACCATTCAACAGTTTGGGGTCACTTAGAAATTACCTTGTTTTCCATGAAAACATACATGAAATTAGTTTGAATAGGAAATATAGCAAAATTAATAGGAAATATAGTCATTCACAGGGTTAGAAATAATGATTTGTAAATTAAATAATAATAGCGTCAAATTTTGCTTTTGTCAAAGAATCCTCCATTTCTAGCAATTACAGCCTAGCTGACCTTTTGCATTCTAGTTGTCAATTTGTCGAAGTAATCTAAAGGGATTTCAACCCCTGCTTCCTGAAGCACCTCACACAAGTTGGATTGGCTTGATGGGATATTCTTGGATTGGCTTGATGGGACACTTCTTACGTACCATACGGTCAAGCTGCTCCCACAACAACGCAATAGGGTGAAGATCTGGTGACTGGGATGGCCACTCCATTATAGACAAAATACCAGCTGACTGCTTCTTCCCTAAATAGTTCTTGCATAGTTTGGAGCTATGCTTTGTGTCATTGTCCTGTTATAGGAGGAAATTGGCTCCAGTCAAGCGCCGTCCACAGGGTATGGCATGGTGTTGCAAAATGGAGTGATGGCACTCCTCTAGCATCTTGTCATTTGGTCTGCGTCTCACAAATGTTCTCCTAGGAATTCCGAAACACCTCAAACTTAGATTTGTCTGTCCATAACACTTTTTCCAATCTTCCTCTGTCCAGTGTCTGTGTTCTTTTGCCCATCTTAATCATTTTTCTTTTTACTGACCAGTCTGAGATATGGCTTTTTCTTTGCAACTCTGCCTAAAAGGCCTGCATCCTGGAGTCACCCCTTCACTATTTTGCGGGTACTATTTAACAAAGCTGCCAGTTGAGGTCCTGTGATGCGCCTGTTTCTCAAACTAGACACTAATGTTTTTCTCCTTTTGCTCAGTTGTGTACCAGGGACTCCCACTCCTCTTTCCATTCTGGTTAGAGCCAGTGTGCGCTGTTCTGTGAAGGGAGTAGTACAAAGAGTTGTATGAGATTGTTAGTTCCTTGGCAATTTCTCGCATGCAATAGCCTTCATTCATTCTATTCATTCAAAAATAGACTGATGAATTTCAGAAGAAAGATCTTTGTTCCTGGTTATTTTGAGCCTTTAATCAAACCCACAATTGCTGATGCTCCTGTTACTCAACTAGTCTAAAGAATGGCAGTTTTATTGCTTCTTTAATTTACACAACAGTTTTCAGCTATGCTAACATAATTGCAAAAGGTTTTTTTTGGATTAATGAGCCTTTCTTTAATGATATTGTGGTGATGTGGGATTTTAAGTGCCGCTTTTGATGTTACTGATCATTGTTTGTTGCGTGGAAAACTAAAATGCCATGATTTTAATGTCACTGCTTTGTCCTGGATGGAGAGTTACCTGCCCAGGAGAAAGCAGAGAGTATTCATAAATAGTAGATTTTCTGAGAGCAAGGAGCTACAGTGTAGGGTTCCTCAGGGTAGTTGCTTAGGAGCTCTTTTATATTTTATATTTACAAATGATCTCCCACCAATATTAGATAAAGCATGAGTGGTTATGTACGCAGATGATTCAACTATGTACAGTGCAGCATTAACATATCAAGAACTAACAGGTGTACTGAGCATGGAGCTAAGAGCTGTGGCTGAGTGTGTAAGGAGGAACAAAACAGTGGTCAATATTTCTTAAACAAAATGTATGGTGTTTGGACCTAGATATATGCTGGTCAGTAATCCCCAACTAAGCTTATCATTTGGTGAAAAGCCAGTAGAACAAGTTAAAAAGACTAAGCTACTTGGCACTGTATTGGATGCTAGACTGACGTTAACAGAACACATTGAAAATATTGTATCTAAAATAGGTAAGAGCATTGCCGTTACCAGGAAATGTTCTAGGTATGTAACATCTAGCACTCTGAACCAAGTAAATCCAGGCTTTAGATCTGTCACAGCTTTTGCACTGTCCAATCATTTGGTCATAGGCAGCTACGAAAGATCTGAAAAAACTTCAACTCAAAGCAGCCAGGTTGGTTCTCCATTGTTCAATACGCAGAAGTGTTCTTCAAATGCACAGAAATCTATCATGTCTTCCTGTAGTAAAGAGATTCCAATCCAGTATTCTGATTTTCCTGAGGAATGTCCTAAATGACAAGAAACCATAGTATTTTTCTGACCAAGTCGTGTACCTCAGAAGCAAACATAGCTATCTGACCAGACAAGCTAATCTAGGATATCTCTTACCACATAGACCTAGGACAGAATCTCCTCAAATCAACTGTAATTTACAGATGGAATTATCTACCAGATCATGTTCTTAAAACAAATACCAGTGCCATTTTCAAGAAAATAATAAAAAATATTTAATACAATTAAATGACTGAACAAATAGTGAATGACTCATCTTGCTCGTTGATCTTGTTTTTATTTTTGTGTTCTTTCTTTTTCTTTGATTTTTTTTCTTTGTAAGTAATGTGTCACACGAATGTATAGAATTGTATAAAATTGCATGTTAAAAATTGTATGTTAAACATAATATTTCTGTGTCAGACCCCAGGAAGACTAGCTGTCGTTACGCCGTTAGCTAATGGGGATCCTAATAAACAAACAAACAAACGAGACTTTGGAACAGAGGACTGGTGGTTACTGATAGTGGTCCTCTGTACTCCTATGTAGATATTCCATTAGAAATCAGCCATTTCCAGCAACAATCATTCACAATATTAATAATGTCTACACTGTATTTGTAATACATTTTTATGTTTTAATTGTTAAAAAAATTGCTTTTCTTTTGAAAACAAGAACATTTCGAAGTGACTATATATATATATATATATATATATATATATATATATATATATATATATAATGACACCTTAAAAATATTGTGTTTTTAGCTATGATTGGGTTACATGAGTCTTGCGGAGCACACGGAAACACAATATCAGCATCCTAAATGTCACCCCCAATGATGGCAAGAGGGCACCATTTGGAACACAGACAATCGTTGCGTGCACTTGTTAAGTGACACTATGCACTTGTCGGGTCAAAGACTTGTCAAGCAATGTAGTGCACTGTACTAGGCTGCATTGATGGTCACTGAGCAGTCTCTTGAGCCAAGCGACACAGTGCCCGGTGCTGTGAGAGATCACCCCTCATCAGTCACCCTGATCTCACAGACATGTCAACTTCCCTTAGCAATACTAACACACAGGTATGCTCATGCTGCACAAGTCCTGCAACCAGGGCTGGAGTGGGACTCATTTTCAGCCCGGGAGTTGCATGGTGCACCAGCTCAGTTGGTGGCGGGGAGTTGAAGTAATAAAAACGACACGCTTTTTTGGGGGGCACTTTACAACTATATTATATTACAAATATAAAAACAGATAACACAGAAACATTTTTCAATAAAATATATGAAATAACAAGAACACACAATATATAAAAAGTAATGCTGTCAAACCTTTAAAATAATCAACCCTGATTAATCTCATAATTTTCTCTGGTTAATCACCATTAAAAATCAGTGCATTTTGTTAAAGACATACTGTGTTTTATTGTAAACTATGGACAGTGCTTGACTTGGACTTAAATAAATGCAAGGCAAGTTGTCTACTTACCACAATAACTGGCAACCTATATATGTTGCCCATGTAAATCTGTAAATAGTATGTTGCTGGTCCCAGACAGTAGTTCTACCATCTTATATTGTTTTCTTCATTAAGGTACCAAGTACAACAACTGCTATGTTAGGCTACTGTATGAAATACATAGGCCGTCTTATCTGGAAAGCTGCAGGGTGGGCAGGCATTTGATCCAACACTGTATCACACATAAGCTTTTCAAGGTATCATACTTTGATGTTTAGGCTGAAATGTGGTTAGAATGGCGGTTCAGGTGGGGGCCTGTAAACATTAGCTTTCCTGATGGATGGTTAGCCACAACCAAATACTTGTGTCACTATTAAATTCAACCAAATGCATAAAATAGGCTACTTGAATAGGAAATGGTGTAAAGTATTCAAGGTTGCTAGGGATGTTTATCTACAAACATGAATCAGGGGAGAGCTGTATTTTACGCAGACTATGCAATTTGTTTGTTAATTCCAATATTACAATAGGCTATGCTTAGGTGGAAACGGACCTGGTGACCGACATTCGGCTAATGCTCAGCTTAAACTAGCAAAAACAAATAATGGCAGTTTACCAAACTACAAGCAAGGTGTTAGCAGGTGGATTCAAGCAACACGTCTCAGGACTGATGGTGAAGAGGGTCCGACTTAACGGAGGCACGGCTGGCCTTTTCGTTTGATGGGTTTTAGGAGGGAGATTGAGTAGCCGGACGCAAGGAGAGATATTCCAATTTCCACGCATCCATTGAACTAACAGATGTGTAGTTTACTAATGCATAGTTAGGCAGCATTCTTAAACTAGAGCCAGGAAAACACTAGGTTCGAGCATTCATGACACCAATGCCTTATCTTCAATGATATATTGAAAAAAAAAACTGTGAAGCGCTCAGAACAAGTCAACCGCCAATAAAGTTACCTGAAAAACAATAATGGCAAGGAAGTTGCCTTTGCAGCCCTGACAGGTCCCGCTAAAGTCCGGTGAAGTCAAGCATTAACTATGAATTGCTCTGAGGCTCAAAAACGTAAAATGCGTTAACGGCGATAAAAAAAAATAACACTCGCATTAGTCACAGTATTTTAAAGTAATCGCAAGCGTTAACGCTTTAACTTTGACAGCCCAAATACAAAGTGAAATGATAAATTACATTCAATTTGGTCACGTCTTACTTCAATGCCTTTCTTTTTTAACCTTGCTTTTTCCGCTTCTCCTTTTCTCTTTTTTCTCCATCTCTTAACATTTTATATGTCCCATGTTATCCGTTGCATCAGTCAGTCTGTCTCTCCGATGTAAACTTGTAATTTTCGTCAGGTCAAGTGACTGTCGGGGCTGCTCGTTTGGTGTGGGCCGTGCCAAGTTGGCAGTATTTGTGTGTGTTTGTGTGTGTAAGATAGAGTGAGACATAGTGAATATGTGAGGTGTGAACGGCGCTTGGAGAGCGGGCCTCACTACCACAAATCGGCAGGCCGGTGGCCCACTATGCGCTGCAGCACGTATTGCGATGATAAAATTGCTTTTCCCGACCATCGTCACAGGCCCAACAACCTGAGACCCAGCGGGAATGGTCCCGTTTCTCCCGATTACTCACTCTGGCATTGCCTGCAACTGTAAGTCACTCTGGATCAGAGTGTCTGGTAAATGTCTGAAATATCAATGAAAAATGTTACTGTAAACCCGCATGGAACTAGGACACTTACAGGGGAATCTGAGCATTCCAGGGTTTTTCATGTCTGAGCTTTGTTTTACTGTTCCAACCATTGGCACTCCAAAGTGAATGATAACAATAAGGGCCATTTCAATGACCAACCTGAAAGTTCTCTACATGTTCAACATACTTGTTACTGGGGTGAAACGAAACAACATTTGTCTTTCGCTTAAGCATCTGATTTATCTGATCAGTGAAGCCACTGGGTGAACCAAACTGAAAAGAAAACCGTTAACTGATATGTTGTGAAAATGCTTCACAACATGCTGTAGCACAAACACAGAGGCTGCTGACAGTGTTGTTGTTGTGCTTGATGTCCTATACTATATACAACCACCCTCTCCTAATAGGGATGGCACAGAGGACTACGTTCAAGACGAGACCCCAAGCGGGTTTCCCCATCCTCTGGGTGCAATTATAGCATCTCTCTCTGGTCGAGAATGTTTTAGCCAAGGGGACAGCCCATGAGTGAAACAATTTAGTTGTCATGACAGTGTGACAGGATCCAGTCCTGTCTGGTAAGTTTTGCTCATCCCCTGAGTAGGAAGATAATAGTGTCCAGCCTAAAGAACCAATAAATCAATCCATTCCAACAGCCACAGTTCAGGGACTTGCAGTTAGCCCTCTCAATGAAACGTGACTTCCTGCTTCACAAAGCAGCCTCTTCCATTTTTCATCATGTGACACCAACAAATGACACTTCCTCCATTGATTTAAACAACGTGGAGTGTGTACAGTGTTTTGACCGGCCGCTGCTCCATCTGAATAAAAAGGATATTCAACTTTCAAGAGTATTGTTCACATCAGTGTCAAAATATCAAATTTGGGTCAAAAAGAGAATGATTTATAAACTCTATGAACACCTTTGTTTCTAACTCATTTTAGAAACATGTTCCTTAAATATTCCGTGTATACAATAGCTTGAGTTTGAATATGAAAAGATATCCAGGACAGGCTATCTGTACTGGTGTTGTCACACCATGGGGTGATGTAAAAGTAACAGGGACTGGCAGAAACCTACCCCCCCACCCCCACCCCCCCGTCTTCGAGATGCCAGCGACGTGCTTCAGGGCCCGAGGAGAGAAACCTGTGTAAGGGCAGGGAGGAAGGGAACAGAGGCTGGTACTGGGGCTGAACCACCTGGTCCTCATGCTGGGTGAATGTCAGCAGAGAGACACAGCCAAGTCCACAGAGCCCTGCACTCTCTCTACCCCACACTGGCGCTGCCACCCAGCATGACATCGACGTGATCATGGACGGCGGTTGTGACACATGTAAGCAATGACTCCACACGGCTATCTGATCAGCATTACCGCTCTGTCAGAAAGCGCTGACGGTGAGGGGTGTGATGGGAGCCGTGATAGGGCTCCGGTGCCCCTAAAACAGGCCGAGTTGAGACCACTCCAGGGGGCCCACTGGGTCTCAGTGAAATCAGCTAAACAACTCGACTATCATCAACAACATGGGTCTTCATCGAAAAACAACAGCCTATAGCCTTAGCTATTACTAAAAGCCTCATTAAAGTGTCAAAATGAAGTGCAGTGTAACCCACATAGCCGTCCTGACTATAAACATTTAAGGAGACGTTCACTTGTTTGGTTTACGCTCTCACATTTACAGACTCCAAATTGGGATATATATTCAATATAGAAAACAAAACCAGCATTATTTCTTGTAAAGCCAGGAGGGCATCAACCATCAATCATTGGCATCAAAATTGCCATAGTCTGTTGTCAGTGCCTATTACGGCTGAATTCATTTTCCTCAATTAATTCAGAATCTAACCCCTTGGCAGCCATGGGTGTATGTTTTTTCATCCATCCTCCTACCTATTTGTCAAAATGGACACAGTGACAGTACAGTAATGCACATTCATTATAAAAAGTGAGACAACAGAGGGCATATATCATTAATTAAGTCAATATTTGGAAGGGGAGATGTTTTTGTGGAATTATCAGGATTTTTACCAAATATTTAAGTACTGTAGCCTACAATGCAAACTTTAAAATAATGAAATATATTTATAGACTGTCATTGAGCATTCAGCATTAATTTATTTTTTATACCTAATCTTACGACTAAGATATCTTATACCAAGAAAGAATATTCAGTTTACACAGGTTATTTGTTTACCGTGTTTAATTTTAGCCAGTCATAGCTAATGACCCTGAGAAGAGCTTTCCTATGTTTTGTCCGGTCACAAATAACTAGTCATAGTGATTCTATTGAAACAACTTTAATCTTGGTTTGGGGTTTAGAACAAAAGAAGACAGAAATGTCTGCATAGTGGTTTTGTCAGGTTATTGGTAATAACTAAATGGCATGCACACACACGTGCAAATAGGTATCACCTTCCTTATATTGGTGATAATACAAAAGAGTTTTAGGATGAATGAAGCAATGCTTCTTTAAATGTGGTGTTTAAATTAATTAACTGTAAACATGATTTGATTTCAGGACATTATTTGAAAGTGTAATTTCCTAGTAGTATTAAAATGTCGGCCATGGGGTCCCCCCAACTGAGCACTCATGTTGGAGAAATGTCCAGTTTTAAGATTAATGTGCATTTTAGATGAACAAATCTTAATCTCAATCGCAAAGGACATTTAAAAAACACTTGGAACTTTCCTTGCAATCAGACGCAATTTGACTGCAACGTCCACCATGCAGAATCCGCGATTACATTTTTCATGTGCATGATCCAAATCGCTTTAGCAGCCGCGCGGGGAGCATTTCACCGTGCATATTAATTACACACAGGCTTTGTCGTCGGAGGGTCTCGGCAGCCATGCTTGCTAAGCCGGCTCATTTGAACTGAGAGCACAGCTTTTTGAACCTGCTGTGCGCTTCACGCCTGCCGTCAGGAGCCAAAGGCTGCAGAGATAGGTTTCTGGTGTGATTACTGGTTCAAAAATAAATACCAATTTCTCACCCACACCTGCAGACTCGCGCGCCCAAACATCTCGCAATGGGATTGAAGCATAGCAATTAGACTGCAGTATTAGTGTTTAATGGATAAATACTGGGACCAATTGGAAAGTTACACTGCTACTTCTGGGGTGCCAACACTTCCACTAAGTCACCATCTGACTGGGTTTTATTCTTGACCGATAATAATACTATTAATGATGAAATTAGCAAATCACACCCATCTGTTTTATAATTTCAGTGTCATTTATGCATATGTGATGACAACTCTTTAGAAGTTACACAATTATAAGACTTAGGACACTGTCATCCCAATTGAAAGTCATTCATGAGGCATTTAAAGCATGAGTGTCTATTGGGTCGTATAGGCATGGGCAGGACTATATGAGTACAGTATGAATTCCATTACGTAAGAACAGACCAGTGCTTTGTGCATCTCAGTCTGTTCCACATTTTTTTTTGTTAGCTGAGCTATGCCAGGGCCACTCATGTCGTGGGCCATGTGAGTCCATGTGACATTTGGACGGAGGGAGAACGGGAGGGAGGTGAGTGGGAGGGAGGCGCAGGGTAGGCAGGAGTCTGTGATGGTGAGACATGGAGGCCACTGACTCAGCGACCCTGATGTGTGGGACATTTCACACATCTCTCTAGGCCTCCCCCCATGCCAAACACACCCAAATAGCCCTGATTAACGATCCCATCCCCAGACACTGGTGACGGGAGGCAGGAGGGAGAATTTCCTCACAATTATTCCGTGGGGCCAGAAGTCTTTGAAAACGAAATGCAATGAAGTCTAAAGATCACGTGGATATGCCCCGAAAATATGTTGCGTCTCGTTTGGCTCCACCTCCACGTGAAACAGACCGGGCTGTACTAACACTGACGTACAGTAATGTTTAAAACATTTTGTACATCCAATATGAACACCCTACATGTATGTATGTCAAATTACACCATTTGGTCCATGTTGCTAGTGCACTAGTTATTTTAAGGCTGTATGTAGGGTATAGGAAGGCATTTGAGACACAATCAATGATTGATTTAATAAACATTGCGGGCTAATCAAAGCAACAAAAAAAATACTAGATAAATCAAATGATGTTTGATTTGACTTTTGGCAAGGGCACTACATATACATAAGAATCCAACACAGTCGACAAGTATGCTTACAACAAAGGTTAGAACGGAACACACAAGGTTGACCACGGATTTTAAGGAAGGGAAAGAAGAGCATGCCCCCAAGATAGGGTTGCTGCAGAGAAAGTCAAAAGCTTCAAGTTCCTCCAAGTGCACATCACTGAGGACCAATAATGGTCCAACCACAATGACACGGTGATGGAGAAGGAGAAACAGTGATTCTTCTACCTCAGGCTGATAAGGAAATTGATCAAATGACTGAGACGATTCAGCATCATTACTGTGAAAGACCAACTGAAAAAGCTTAGAGTAATATAATCCTAAATTCCGAAAGCCATCATACAGTAAAACCAACTATCTGCCCAGCAACATGGTCTTCACCTTAGAGCCCTTTTGCACACAAACACTCACATACAAATTCACGCTACATCTGATTTTACACACACTCATCATGCAAAAACAAAATCACGCACAAGCACAAACACACTGCCCTGTTTGTTAAATCTTATAAATAAACCTTATGAATACAGAAGTTAACTCATCTTTTGCATGCTGCGTCTTTGCACTACACAATATAACTAATTAATTTTCTTCTATACATGTGACAAATAAACTTAAAACTTGAAACAATAAACATTGTCTTCATCGAGACAGCATCACACACAGTCAAACAAACAAACATCAACACGCTTAAAAAACAATTTTGTACTGGTGTGAAGTGTTTCTCTCTTGTTTTATATTATTATACCTTTATTTCAACATGGAACACAGACTGAGACCAAGGTCTCTTTTACAGCTGGGCCCTGTGTATACATGTTTACATATACAGAATAGGCAAACTGAACCTGAAAGAGAACCGACAAAACAAGACGATCCCAGATAGCAGAAGACATAATACAATGCTTTAAACAATTGTTATTCCCTTAGAGGCCTCAGGTTTTAGTGGATATTGGGCCTGGCTTGGACTGTGGGGTCCCTTGGGTGTAACCCAGGGACAGGGTCTTTGCTAAAATCAATATTGATACTACAGCCAATAATATTAGGTACAGTACTTTATTTAAACTTTATTTAACCCTAAATAAGCATATTTGTTTCACCTGCTACAACTGCAATCATCAGTGTAACCAACAAAAACACTGAACTTAAAAGAAAATCACTGTTTTGTTACAAAGTGACAGTACAAGAGAGCACTTGAGAGCACTTGAAACCTTCACTACTAATGTTCACTATGATGGCTAATCCCTCTATGTTCTACGAAGGTTTTCCAGCACACAGCTTTGACCTACTAGAATAGGGATTTCTACTGAACAATGATTTCTACTGCATAGAAGGGTAAGTCTAAGATTATTCACACAACACTAAGACATAAATCCTGATAGATGGGGTGCTGCAGATGTGGTTGTCCTTCTGGCATGTTCTTATGTCTTTGCAGAGAAACTCTAAAGCTCTGTTAGAGGGTCCATTGTGTTTTTGGTCACCTGGCTGACCAAGGCCCGTCTTGTCTTTCGACTGATTTTGTCCAGACGGCCAGCTCTAAGAGCCCATTGTGCTCCAAGGAACTTTCAAGGCTTAAGCAGTTTTATACAATTCTATCGCTGAGGTGTATGGAGAGTCCCTTGGACTTCATGACTCGTATTTTACTCAGACCCCTAAGTGAAGGGGTCTGAATAATTTCCGAAGACACTGTTTCCATATTTAAGTTCATCTTAGACATTAGGAATTATTAAATGATCATTCATGACTTCCTGTTTGACTGGGGTATAAATATGAGGTCACCAAATTAGTCGTTTGTCAACATGAGGAAGATCAAGATGTCGTCGCCTACGTAAATTATTAAGTAAATGTTACATTTTATTTAAAAGAATTTTTTTTTCTGTTTTTATTTAGTCTTTAAGAAATGTTTACTTACAGCAATAAGAGAAGGGAGGAATGGGCCAATTGGAGCTGGAGTTGGTTAATTGACCATGATGGTATCAGGGCCAAATTGGAAATTTTGCTAGAACACTAGGATTAACCAGTCATTAAAATGACCAAATTGTCGAGAAACCAGTTTAATATCCCATTCGACAGATGGCAACCTGTGCAGAGTAAGGTCGCCCTCACTGCCCTGGGGCATTGGGATTTGAATGGTATGATATCTGGATATGTCCCAATCCTTTGTCATCATTAGTGTGTCTATAAAGATAGCTCATTTAATCTGTTTTAATCTCTTTAAATCAACTCAAAATAAGCTCAGGTACTACAGGATTTACAGGGTTGATTCAGGGGAATAATAACTTCAAACAACCATAAAAGAATGACTGATGTGTGAAAAAAGATAATTATAGCAGTACAATATTTGAATCCAGAGAGATGTATCTGTTTTGACTGTGTGTCCTTCATACAATTAAAAGTCAGCTGTTTGCGCGGAATGTATTTTGTCTTTGTCTCCCTGTACCTTGCAAAGGAATTTCACCTTCCAATCTGTTAGTGTACACACAGAGCCATTGTTCAGGAGGAAAAGTGTGTTAAGTCACATTCAGTACGTAGAAAATACATCAGAATCATGTGTCCTTTTGAGGCACACATAACAGGTTTGCTTGTTTTTGGATAGCTCAGCAGAAACGGGGTGATAGTTTAGCTTGATAAATTAGAGGAGGGGAGATTTAATGAACAGAACACGTGGGGTCACCTTTGTTTCTCGGGGTGATGGAAGAAAAAACAAACAGATTTTTCTTACTGCCACATGCCTTTCCTTAATAATCAGATTTCTCATCCTCGCCATAATGGAGGGCACCCAGAATCTCATTACCTTATCTAGCTGAGGGGAGAAAGGGAACACTTTCTCTTTTTACTTCCATAGTAAAAAAAAACGAACAAAAAAAACATAGATACAGAGTTCTGCTTATTTGCACATACATAGACATCCTCTCCAGATATGTAAATGACTGTGGCAAAAGGGAAATGCTAAAGTCTACACCATTAGTTTTCCAGTTCATAATCTCCACATGGGGCTGTTAGCGAGATAATGTACCATACAATACATGGTTTACTTTTAATTAATAGGAAAACGAATTTTGAAATGAATATTAAATCTAGATTAATGTGGAAAACCTCCCAGGTCTAGCAGTCACTTTTTAATTTAAGGCTCTATTACATTGCAAGAAAAGGGAAAAACTGTCTTTTAAGAGAAAAGGCTCTATTAATATTAGAATTCATAAAAGCATGAAATTGTTTATGGAACAATAGAACATCACAAGTTTGTTATTCAACAAAATATATGAAAGACAGTGTGTAATCAGGTCATCAGAAAGAGGAACCAAGCATCTCAAACAAAGTGATAGTACGATAAAAACACAATAAACATACAGTATCTCACAGAAGTGAGTACACCCCTCACATTTTTGTAAATATTTGATTATATCTTTTCATGTGACTACACTGAAGAAATGATACTTTGCTACAATGTAAAGTAGTGAGGTTACAGCTTGTATAACCGTGTAAATTGGCTGTCCCCTCAAAATAACTCAACACACAGCCATTAATGTCTAAACTGCTGGCAACAAAAGTGAGTACACCCCTAAGTGAAAATGTCCAAATTGGGCCCAATTAGCCATTTTCCCTCCCCGTTGTCATGTGACTCGTAAGTGTAACAAGGTCTCAGGTGTGAATGGGGCGCAGGTGTGTTATATTTGGTGTTATCGCTCTCACACTCCCTCATACTGGTCAATGGAAGTTCAACATGGCACCTCATGGCAAAGAACTCTCTGAGGATCTGAAAAAAAGAATTGTTGCTGTACATAAAGATGGCCTAGGCTATAAGAAGATTGCCAAGACCCTGAAACTGAGCTGCAGCACGGTGGCCAAGACCATACAGCGGTTTAACAGGACAGGTTCCACTCAGAACAGGCCTCGCCATGGTCGACCAAAGACGTTGAGTGCACGTGCTCAGTGTCATATCCAGAGGTTGTCTTTGGGAAATAGACGTATGATTGCTGCCAGCATTGCTGCAGAGGTTGAAGGGGTGGGGGGTCAGCCTGTCAGTGCTCAGACCATACGCCGCACACTGCATCAAATTTGTCTGTATGGCTGTCTTCCCAGAGAGAAGCCTCTTCTAAAGAAGATGCACAAGAAAGCCCGCAAACAGTTTGCTGAAGACAAGCAGATTAAGGACATGGATTACTGGAACCATGTCCTGTGGTCTGATGAGACCAAGATAAACTTATTTGGTTCAGATGGTGTCAAGCGTGTGTGGCGGCAACCAGGTGAGGAGTACAAAGACAAGTGTGTCTTGCCTACAGTCAAGCATGGTGGTGGGAGCGTCATGGTCTGGGGCTGCATGAGTGCTGCTGGCACTGGGGAGCTATAGTTCATTGAGGGAAGCATGAATACCAACATGTGCTGTGACATATTGAAGCAGAGCATGATCCCCTCCCTTCGGAGACTGGGCCGCAGGGCAGTATTCCAACATGATAACGACCCCAAACACACCTCCAAGACGACCACTACCTTTCTAAAGAAGCTGAGGATAAAGGTGATGGACTGGCCAAGCATGTTTCCAGACCTAAACCTTATTGAGCATCTGTGGGGCATTCTCAAATGGAAGCGTCCACCAGCTCCGTGATGTTGTCATGAAGGAGTGGAAGAGGAGTCCAGTGGCAAGCTGTGAAGCTCTGGTGAACTCCATGCCCAAGAGGGTTAAGCCAGTGCTGGAAAATAATGGTGGCCACACAAAATATTGACACTTTGGGTCCAATTTGGACATTTTCACTTAGGGGTGTACTCACTTTTGTTGCCAGCGGTTTAGACATTAATGGCTGTGTGTTGTGTTATTTTGAGGGGACAGCAAATTTACACTGTTATACAAGCTGTACACTCACTACTTTACATTGTAGCAAAGTGTCATTTTTTCAGTGTTGAAAAGATATAATCAAATTATATCTGTACTCACTTCTGTGAGATACTGTATATACTTGTGTTGGTTTCCTGAGGTCCTTCTCTTGTATGGTAAAACATATATACTTGAGGTGGTGGAAAGTAATTGGTATGGCAATAAGTTAATGGCGACTTCTTTGAGAGAATATCATACAAGAGAAGGACCTCAGGAAACTAACTTTAAACACAATTATTAAAACATGTTTACCACAAAACCTCCAAAGTTCGCAAATTGACACCACTTTTAATCTGACAAAACCACCAAGTAAACTGCATAAGCATCATCGCCCAAAGTAGTAGTTGTGTTATTGTTTTAACATAGAACATTTAAAAATAGTCATGCCCAAAATGCAGAGAGCCAAACAATATTGACAGACGCCTAGTGGCCTGGTGGTGGTCTACTTTCGGTTTTCAACCTACGACAGACCTGCTCTGAAGTCTTAAACAATCCCCTTTTGATCTTTTCTGACTTACACCACAAAGCAAAAGTAGAAAGGACAGCTCCTGCACAGCCCAAAGAGGAATCACCCTCCACAGCCTCCCTGCTCTCCACAAATGCCAGACTTTATTGCAAGCCAGTAGCCAGGTTAGTCCAATCTGCACTTCTAACATTTCCTGGATGCTATTCTTCCACCATGCTTTTATTGTCACCCCTATAAAGTGTGCTCTATGACTTCAGAAACGTCCTTGATCAACGCGCTATACCTGGGTGAGCCTTTACTTGATACACAGGGGGGTGTACTGTGGAGTATATGTACATACTAAAGACTAACAACTATAGGTGACATGTTCATTTCCGTACGAATTCATCTCAGTTCATATTCATACGAGCTTATCCTTCTCTTAACAGAGTTACAGTACAGACTCCCCCTCAGCAGTATGGGTCTAAGTGACAACGCGTTTAGCGACTGCGTGACACATTTGCTGTTTTCATCAACTCCGACAATTAATGCATGTTAATGTTTAATTATGTTAATTGCACTGGAGGTTTTAACAAGAAGGCTCAGTGAGAATCCTGGGATCTGTTGATGACTGCGCTGATGTTTTGTGTGCTAATGCTCGCAGCACATTCACATGTTCTATAAGTGTTAGGGCTCCTAATGAGGATCCAAACATGACGTGTTTTCATCTCATAAAGATAATTGGGATACCTTAGCTAAGAAATCAGACTGAGAAACCGTGACATCTGTGAATCTGCTCGGCTTGTTTGGGGATTCTAACGCTAACATTCAATGTTCACTTACACCTGGGGGCACGACTCGCACACATATAAAACCTAAACAGGGTCTGAGGGAGAGATGAGAGGGCTGAATTTGTTTAAATGAAGAGTTTAAGGTGAGATAAACTGTTTTCTGGATTAGCCAGAGGGTCATTGGGAGTGCTTTAATTAAAATTGGACTGTTGAATGAAGGCACCCCTGGATGAATGACGGAGCGGCGGTGGGGGGAGGTCAGTTAGTGTACAGCGGCTGTGCGTTAAACGGTCCAGAGGAGGAGAACTGATCTAGGATCACTTCTGTCCTGTCGTTATGATCCCAGACCAGCACTACTGAGAAGCTTGACGAATACTGACCCTGTATTTCCAATGCAGCCACAGTGCTTCTGCAGAGACAGTAGGGCTACATTACATGAACCTTTTATTCCCTCCATTATTCATCCAGGGGTACTATGTTCAATGTAATATTTGGTACTCACATGAGACTTGAAACCTTCTTATGTTCTATGATTGACCTCTAATGGAGCTTGAAGCTGTTTAATACTGATTAGATGGTAGCAGGCACTGTAGTATCACGGCACAGACGAACACTGTGACTACAATTCTAGAGTCGGAAACAAGTGCAAGACTCGTGCATTGCATTCCCAGAAACCTTCTTTTTAGGACTATTGGGAATATTCAAAAAGAGAGAGAGTAAGAGAGTGACAGAGATCGAGAGAGGGAGAAAGAGAGAAATAAAGAGAGAGAGTAAGAAAGAGGAAATGGTTCTCTCTGCCAATGGCTGTGGCACTGGGAATATTCACCTGACATGAGATGCGTGCGTCGCGTGGCACAATCGACCACGACTGGGCCATTAAATATATGTAAATGAAGAGAAACACAAGAGAGCCAGAGCATAATAGCACGCACAAGGGAGAAATGGATCCTGGGTAGTGATTAATTTATTTGATGATGCCTCTAGTGAGGAATTTTAGGTCACAAATGAAGTGACAGGATGACAAATTACCATTTTAAGGAATTTACTGGGAATCATTAACGAACAATTGTCAGGTAGTTTATGGCAGGCCAGAGAAGACAGAATGAATGTAGATATTTTTCCTTATCTGCCGATGAATTATTAATTGTCTTTTTTTGGAGGTGGAGCAGTCTTGCTAGACTGCTTGTCTGATTGGCTGTAATGCATAGTGTAGTTCTGACTAAATTGTAAATTCATTTAGGGACAGGAATCTGCACAATTAAATTGCTGGTCGACAGGGGGTAAGGCAATGAACTTCCAGGCAGAACAACTCTTGGTTTCTTTCCTCTAGATTTGCCAATCCGTGCCAATCCAGCTGTGCATCCCATTGCTGGTGCCTCTAAAGTTAAGCAAGTTCAGCCTTGATGGGAGCCTAAATGGGAGACCAGAAGCAGTGAAGGGGATATTGCCCTGCGTGGGGTGTCGTCTTTCGCATGTACCCTTAAAATATGTGCCCTGACTAAATGTGAACATCATATCTACTTACCACCTAATCATCCCCAGCTTCCAGTTGGCTCATTTATCTGCTGCCCCAGTAATAGTTTACTTGGATGCTGCCCCATCCAAGTAAACTATTTTTTTTACTTGGATGGGGGGATACCACTTCTGTGTGTGTAATCAGTAATGTACAGAATGTGCTCTTAATACGAGTGTAAGATGAATTAATGAAATGTAAATTCCATTTGAATGTTTTTGTTTGTTCCGATTCAAAAATGTCAAACAACGATGGAACATTTCACACTGGTAAATACGTCCATTGTATGCATAAGCATGTATTTTGATTCCTATTACAATTACAATTCAATAATGCCTGGTAAGATACTGGAAAATTGTTAGCAGTAATGTCTATGGCCAAAGCTGGAGCAGAGTCCATATATCAAAAGATCTTTTAAAACACATTTCACTTCTGTATGAACAAATGATTGCTCGTGGACAACAATCACTTGCTTATCGAGTATTCCTGATGAAACAAACACATAAAATGTATTTCAATGCAGTTGGAAAGGCCTGGCGTCTCTTTGTGATGGCTCTGAGTAGAACTGGTTTCAACCCATCTCTCAATCTACTCTGACAAAATAAATGAATTCCCTCATTAAAGTTGAGGAAATGCAACCCTGTTTCAAAAAAAGTTGGGATGCTGCATAAAATGGAAATAAAAACAGAATGCAATGATGTGCAAATCATTTAAACCCTATATTAAATTAAAAATAGTACAAAGACAACATATCAAATGTTAAAGCTAAGACATTTTATTGTTTCTTGAAAAATAATTACCCACTTTAAACTTGATGCCAGCAACACGTTTCAAAAAGGTTGGGACAGAGGCAACAAAAGACTGGAAAAGTTGTGTAATGCTAAAAAACTAAACCTGGTGGAATATCACACAACTAATTAAGTCAATTGGCAACAAGTCAGTAACATGATTGGGTATTAAAAAATCATTCCAGAGAGGATGAGTCTGTCAGAAGTGAGGATGGGGAGGTGGTCACCACTCTGTGAAAGACTGTGGGGGCAAATAGTGCAAGAATTTAAGAATAACGTTTCTCAGCGTAAAATTGAGCAAAGAGTTTGGGGATCTCATCACCTACGATACATAATATCATTAAAAGATTCAGGGAATCCAGAGAAATCTCTGTGTGCAAGGGATAAGGCCAAAAACCAATATTTGATGGCCGTGATCTTCTGGCCCTCAGACAGCAATGCATTAAAAACATACATGATTCTGTAGTGGACATCACTGCATTGGCTCAGGAACACTTCCAAAAACCATTGTCTCAGAACAGAGTACAACGCTGCATCCACAAATGCAAGTTAAAACTCTACCATGCAAAGAAGAAACCATATATAAACAAGATACAGAACCGCCGCCACCTTCTCTGGGACCGAGCTCCTTTAAGATGGACTGAGGCCAAGTGGAAAACTGTCCTCTGGTCAGACAAATCAAAATATGATATCATTTTTGTGAATCGTGGACGCTGCGTCCTCCGGAATAAAGAGGAGAGGGACCATCCAGCTTGTTATCAGCGCATAGTTCAAAAGCCAGCATCCGTGATGATATGGGAGTGCATTAGTGCACATGGCATGAGTGACGTGCCCATCTGTGAAGGCACCATTAATGCTGAACAATATGTACAGGTTTTAGAGCAACATATGCTACCATCCAGATGATGTCTTTTTAAGGGAAGGCCTTGCTTATTTCAGGAAGACAATGCCAAACCACATTCTGCACATATTACAACAGCATGGCTCCGTAGTATAAGAGTCTGGGTGCTAAACAGGCCTGCCTGTTTAGCACCCAGACTCTTCTGGGTGCTGAACAGGCAGTCCAGACCTGTCACCCACTGAAAACATTTGGTGCATTATGAATCAAAAAATACAACAAAGGAGACCCCGAACTGTTGAGCAGCTGAAATCCTATATCAAACAAGAATCGGAATACATTTCACTTTCAAAACTACAGTAATTGGTCTCCTCAGGTTTACAAAGGGTTACAGAGTATTGTTAAAAGAAGAGGTGATGCAACACAGTGGTAAACATGCCCCTGTCCCAACTTTTTGAGATGAGTTGTTGGCATCAAATTCAAAATGGGCATGTATTTTTCAAAAAACAATAACATTTCTCAGTTTCAACATTTGATATGATGGCTTTGTACTATTTTTAATTAAATATAGGGATAAATGGTTTGCACATCACTTCATTCTTTATTTGCATTTTACACAGCATCCCATTTTTTTTGGAAAAGGGGTTGTACAAAAATGGTCATATTTTTATTAAAGTGTTAAAGGAGCCAGATGCTCTGATAAACATCTTTGTCAAGCATGTCTGTCCTGTTCAGTTTCTTGCATTTAGAATGCTTTTAAAAGCCCTGATATGATAAAAGCTGATTTGACAGGACTAGACATTTACTTTGTACATTAATAAGACAGAATCCTTGATTTCCCTTCAGGGCCTTCTGGCAGAATCTCACTGCCTTCCAAATGGTACCAAATTCCCTATAGGGCACTACTTTTGAACATGGCCTATAAACAGTAATGCACTTCATAGGGAATTAAGGTACCATTTGGAACCCACTGCTCAGCTACTGTAGTAGGTGTGAGAAATGGCTTTCGATTAGTAGAGCCAAAATAGTATGTTCACAGATTAGACATCACTAGGTTATCTAAAAACAATTAATAATGACATATTAGAGAAATGAAACTGGTGCCACCGAGTTTTGGGACATGCCACAACAAGTAATGAATGAGAGAACTCTATGTCCATGTGGATTATGATGTGGTTTCTGAAGCATCACAACCACATAACAAATTTGGGACCAGTAAGGAAGAAATTGAAAAAGGTTTTGTTTTGCTTTGTGAAATGACATAAAGTACTGTTTGGTGTTGTAAGGAAGATATAATGATACGTGTTTTAGATGACCATAATGATACTGGGTTTTACTTAATTTGGCCATGTAACCACATAACCACAATCTGGTTATGATTGACAATGGGCATGATTGACAATGGGCGTAATACAAGTGATATTTGGTAATGGAAATGTTCTCTCAAGTATTTTTGTGTAGAAAAAACTGTTGCATCACAGGTTTGTTGTTAATGGAACTTCGTTTCATTTCTTTCCTAATTCTAAAAGCACTCTCTCAAAAATTATCATATTTTTTATGGAAAAATGGCACATTCTGTCAGAGTAACACTTTTTGCACAGTATGGGTAAAATATGGACAATGTGGGCATGAGGGCAAGTGAGTTGCTATTGCATCTAAAAGACAAGGCTCTCAACTTGGCAAATCGATTTTGACTGGAAACTGATCAAGTACTTCAACCCTTGAGTTATTTTTCAGTTAAAGTGGCTGTCACTCTCCCAGGGGCCACATCTAGAGTGACTCCATAAGGGTTTCCAAATTGACATCTTTCAGCTCTTGCAGTCGTAATGTCACCCTGTTGTCACAGGTGACATTTTAAACCTTGCAACAGTCAACAACATTTTTATACAGCTGATATACTGTATCCAGTGTCCCTATTAACTAAGAAGAAATCATTTTAAGATGATAAATTCACTTCCCAATAACCAAGAAATGTTAAGTGTTTAAGGCAGCTTTATTAAAGTAATACAATGACCAGTTTGTGGTCTAAAAGACAAAATGTGGATGGTAAAAAATGAATGAAAGTGATACTTATTTATAACAACTTCTTGAAACAGTACTCCTGATTTATGTTCTGCATGGGCAGTGTGCCACATCCCGTGGAATAAATTGAATCAGATCTCACAGTGGGGCAACTCGGTTCTCCTAGGATAGATCTGGGTTATTTTGTTCACAAGTTTCCTTGAAAATTAATTACATGAGTGATTACTTTGCTCAGAAAGGAAACACACTTGCATTGAAAACTGGCTGTAGAACACAACAGCCTATCGCAACCCATTGGTGCAGACAAAGCCTATTTTTACTCCTCTCCCCCTCGCTGAATTTCAGTATTGCAGCAGAGGGAAAATTGGATGCTAAAATTGGAATCTTCCTTTTGGATAGCCTGGTGCATCTGAGGAATGATCCACTTTCCCCGGTGCCTACAGTCAGAACCCAAGCTGATTTATTGATTATTTAATGGGGTGGTTAATCATTTGTCAAGAAGTTCAGGTTGGCACTTCACTGAATACATCATACATTTCTCTTAAAAGTCTCATTTCAATAATTCAACTTTGAAGTGCCAGCTAGCTGGAACTCATCCACTCCATTCTGCACCCGATTTGAACTGAGGAAGGATTGATCAATACATACTGCTTTATACTGACTAACTGTGGTAATTTAACCACAGCTGACACTTTAAAAGACTGTCAATGGTTAGGTCAAATGAGAAACTGACATTCTATAATCCATGCTCTACATGGTAAAGGGGTTACCATGAATTTGACAGTACTGTAGCTTGCATCCATCTCATTAGCTACTAACATTTTGTGAAATAGTAATTAATAAAACATTTCACTTGCTGTACCACAATTGTGGTAAACTTGCTTAAACTTAACCACACTGTTAGCCTTACAGCTTTTATAGATTCTTCATGGAACCTATCAGTTATGTTTTTTTTTTTTTTTTTTCTATTTCTATTTTCTCATTCCATGTTTGTGTTATTATGATGTTGTCAGTAGTAAATGTAGGGTATATTGTGTCAGAATGGTGATTTATGACCCTAGTGGGCGGGGCTTCCAGATTGATTTGACAGGTGGGCGGGACATCCAGTTTGCTGGGCGGGACTTCTGGTGTGACATATGGACTTCCTGTATGACGTGTGTTAGGGCGGGACTTCCGGAATGACGTATGCATGTCCAGTGACTTTGTGATTTATGATTGCATTGATGTGTCCATGTTTGATGTTTTACAACGATTGATAAGCACCCCGGACGAGTGTTATAACAGGTAGGTTATGTTTGATGTTTAACAAATGGGTCTTAGGGTTCCGGAATGTTAAATTCCCAGGCAATAAATAAGTGTTATGTCAGCGGGGAGATGTTTGGTGTTCAACAAAAGGGCACCAGGGTCCAGCAATGCTATAACCCCCCGGTATTTTATGTTCCAACAATTGGTGCAACAGATGTCATACAACCGGTAAGCAACTTCTGTTTAACAATGGGGATGTAGCATGGTGTTTTTCCACAAGCATGGGATTATGTGTGGGAAACTTGTAAGATATAAAGAAGGGTTCGGGACTTACGATTTGGAGAGTTTCAGCCCATTTTTATTTTTACAGGAGATGGGCCTTATGATCAGCTCTGCCCAAGTAACCACTAGTACAAATTGTAGTATATGCAGGTTGGAAATCATCCCGTGTTTCACACAAGGTTTATAGTCCAACACAGCACTACAGTACACATTGCATAAGCAATGCTATTATTTTGGAGGAACAAGCAATGCCTAGGCCGACCACATATTATGACTAGTTTGATTCAGTCATGGTTTGGGTTTAAAATATAGTTAAAAATAAAAACAATGATTCTGATACATGTGTGTGTATGAGCAATGGTGATTTTTGTAATAAAAATTGTTTTTTTAAGTCAGCATTAACTTTTAAGTTGCATTATATGGCAAAACGTTACAAAGTCACCTGGAAGGTAGCGTATAAATTTGCATGAACAACGGTGAATCGCTGGGAGGTAAAGATATGTTATTTCAGGTAATTAAAACATTTGTAAAGGCGTCTTATGAAATTGTACAACGGGGATCAACGCAAGATTGTTTTCTTCACATTGGTAGAAATGTTTAACAGGCAACGTTGGTTAAAAAAAACTGTAGTATTTGCGAGTTTGAGAATACCGGTCTGTGTTAGTGTGGGCGGAAGTTGTGAGTTCCGGGTTAGATGTGCTGCATTCTCGTAATGACCAACTCGTGAAAACCGATTTTTGATTGTTGTATTATGGTCTTGTGTTTGTTAAATGTTGAAGAGATTAATGGCGATATGGTGACAATAGCCAGCGTTTATATGTAAGCGGATGAGTTTGTCTTTAATAGATCAAATTAAATGACGTGATGTCACGGCTGAGCCGCGATAACTAA